>PVIR01016726.1:0-36170 GCA_004026965.1 Petromus typicus | reverse complement strand
AAAAGAACAAAAAGAGAAATGCAACAATGCAACTTTCTGGAATTAGAAACCAGAATAACTTTTTAATGTGTTAACTGATATTTCTGAAATTTCTTTAACTTGGAGCAAAATCTTTTATAATTACAAAAGTGGCTAATTACTGAGTTATTTTAGTAAGCCAGACAGTTTGCATGATCTCCTGTTTAATCTGCATCATTTTATGAGTTAATGATTATCCTCCTTTGTATGTGAAGAATCTGAAGCTTGACTTATTTAAATAGTTTGCTTTAAATATACAAAGAGAGGTCAAAATATATGGTGAGTGTTTGAAGTTTTAAATATATGATGAGTGTTTGAAGTTTTAAAAAATGCATTATTGTAAAAGTCATATTGTCATCAATCCTCCTCACAATATTGCTTTTCCCTTTGGACACACTTGTCCCATTATTCCTGTCACCCTTGGAAGCAGTTTTGGAAGTGAGTGTCTTTACAAAGTGTGATTTAAAAATGTGGTGAATGGTGCTGCCCAGTGCTATTCCGTGGCAGGAGAGGCTTGTGAAGTAAAAATGTTGTGCCCTCATCCACTTTACTTACTGTATCTGGCACCAGAAGATTTTGGGTTCTTCCCCAAAGTCAAACTGACCATGAGGAAGGTGAACATGGAGAGTGGATTCAGTACATCAAGGCAGCCATGACAGGGCAACTAAGGTCAGTCACAAAAGAGGACTTCCAGAACTGCTTCACACTGTAGCATGAATAATAGGATCAGTGTGTTTAAAGCAGTCTCCTCAGCAATCCTCCTCCCTCTGCCTCCAAGTGCTGGGATTACAGGTGTGAGCCACCACACCCGGCATTGTGGAATGTGGTACTGATTGCTGGTGGGTATGTGTCACCATGGCCCATATTGTTGTATGTAGTTACCTGGGATCGAACCCAGGGCCTTGCTCTTACAAGGCAGGTGCCAGAACCACTGAGAAAATCCTTGGCCCCACTTGTTATATTAAACAATATTATATTTTCAATACAGCTCAACAAGTATGATATAAAACAAATTTATATAAAAATGAATACAAAACAAGATGGCATATATTCACAATGTGAAGTGGTAGTTGAAAGTAAAAGTTGAGAAAACACAGAAAGACCATTGAATCTATCATTTTTATCATTAATTGTGTCAAATTATGGTGTTGAGGACTGAAGTGTGGGAGGGCCAGTACTAGGTAAATTGCCTTTATCATTTTGGAAGGAGGAGTATTTTGGAGAGAATGAATAGCAATGTCTTTTACTGTGATAAGTGTCATTAAAGTCCACAGTATTTTCCAAACACACCATTTATCTGAGTGAAGAGGGGCTGGAAATCTGGCTTGAGCACCTGTAGTAGTCTAGTAGCCTGCCCTGGGTGCTGTACTGCAGTACCATATGCACATCTGATTCTAACTAACAAAGATCAGACTTAACATATTCAGTTAAACTGTCAAACTGACATCTTTGTAAGTGAAAAGTGGCCAAATGTTGGTGGTTTCCTGTGGTTTAACTTAATATAGCAGCCAATAGGAGCTTCTAGTGATTCACAGTACAAGGAAATGACTTAGAACCATTAAAGACAAGGTTTGATCCCGAGGCAAAGAAGAAGACTGCAGAGTGACTGAAGAAGTAACTAAGGAGCAAGAGGGAGCATGAGAGAGAAAGAACCTGAGGAAGGAGAGAGCCAAAACAGAAGCTCAGGAACTTCGAAGACAAAATTCTCCCCCTTCATACCTTTCTTGAGGACAGTTTTATCATGTCAGTAATGGGAGTGATTTTTCTGGAATTTTGCTTCTGGAAAATCAGTCTAAGACTTAATTACTACTGACTATTTTATAGACAAGCACACAAATATTGCAGGTACAGACTTAGAAACACAAATCTGTTGTTATCATTCTTCCATTGGCTTCCTCTAAGTCATATTTCTTTTTTAAAAAAATATTTTTCTTTCCATTGCTGGGAATCGATCCCAGTGCCTTGTGCAGGCTGATCCAGGGCCGGTCGGAGAGCTGCATTTCCTCCCTAATGGACATTCATTGTTCTTACCTAGATCTGAGAGTCTGGTGCTTTTCCGACTGTTCCCTGTTAGGTGAGCTGCTATTCTCTGAGGTCTTCTGTCTTTCTCTGGGATTAAGCCATTTTGTACCCTTTCTGAAAGAGAAATAATGAAGCATTACCAGTACTGGTTAAGCTAGCTTTCCAAATACACTGCTGTTCATAGCTGTTTTCACACAGACATTGACAATGCCCTGAATTTCCAAAGTTGATCCCTTGGTTTTTCATAAAAATAGATTTGAACACGATAAACAGCTGACTTCAATTTGTGTTTAATTTGAAAAGTACTTTAGATGGAAATTAAGCTGTGATATGGATTAGAACCTATCAGAAGAAAGGTCCAAATAGAATTGAACAAAGTACAAATTCTGGCCTCTTTCAAAAATAATATAAAACAAAACCAAAATTAAATAAGACCGTGGACTTGTAATAATCCTGCTGAGAGATTTAATGTGTCCAAATAACCAGATATTGGCAAATTTCTACTTTGAGTGGTGTAGAAAAAGTTGGAGTGGTACCAGTTTTTATTTTCTCAATAATGTTTTTTCTTCCTTTCTGCCAGTAGCTACTACTGATTCTAAAGGAATAGCAATGTTAAGAATTGCCCACAGACACTAAAATTTGGTACTTAAATCCTTCCAGATCCCCTGTCCCACCACCAAAAAAGAGGTGTGAATTGAAATCCTCACCACAATATTCAGAGTATAAGCAAATAAATTATTAATTTATTTGATCAAAATAAATAAAATTTCACCAACCACTATGCAGATTACCTAGGGAAGCCTAGAAAAGTAGAAGTCCAATAAATTTCTCACTAAACTATCAGCTCAAATTTCCCCAGTGTGCTTATATTGATTGTTAACATAAATATATTCTTTTATCAAATAAATATTATTAAGTTATTTCATAGATTAATCATTACTTCAGCTAACTAAGCCCGTATGGACCTCTAGTGTCCTTTGGAAGGTTAGAATTAATAAGTCGTAGGAATGAAGGGCAACAGGTACACAGAGGAGGCAAAGAGCCCTGTGTATTGGAGAGCTGAGGAGAGCGGAAGGTTTGTTGAGGCAACAGTGCTGAGAACTTTTTCATTCACTTTCCCCAGTGGAGCAAAATGCCTTTTCCTCTGTGCTGGACACTCCTCTGGGATAAGGAGAAAGAGAAAGTGCCAGAAACTGATAGGGGTGCAGGGACAAATGCTGAACCAGGTGAAGAGGGGAGAAGAGCATCCCGAGAGTGAGCCAGTGGCCGGAGGCAGGAAGCACAAAGCGTCCACAGGCCGTGGGCCTTGGAGCAACCAGTTCCAGACTTGAACGAAGGGCTGAAGCGTAGAAGCTGGGATGTTAGGTTGAGAAGTTTGGACTTTGTAGGACATGGGGACATTGAAAGATATTGTTCAGGGGAGTGAAAAAATGTGTTGTGATGGGGGCCACAGGTCATAATTGGACTTTGATGGCCAGAAGATGAGAAGGCTGGAGACCAGCAAGTAAGTAGCCAGATGATCATAACCGATCGGAATGAAAATGATGTGTTGGTAGCAAAGGGAATTTCATAGAAGGAAATGATCAAATTTCCTAGAGAAGGTGTGAATAGAAGATGAGTAATTTCTTGCAACTCTTGGTATTCACTGAAACTTATCCAGGATAGGTGGGCATTGACACCATACTGAAGTCAAAATGTAGCTCGGAGAAGCACAGTGAAGTGTGTATTAGTTTCAGAATACTCGGTTTTCAAGGTTCACATGTCCATTTATCTTTAACCTGACTGTTAATTAATTCATGATGCCTTGCTTCCTCTAACCCTTCACACTTTGTTTTAAATATTCAGTAGCTGAATCTAGTTTGTCCTTGAGGTCACTGGAAAGATACGGTTTTTGAAAGCAAATATGAAAGAGAGGACATTTTCTACTGGCATTATGCTTCCATTTTGATATCCAGAGTAGAACATGATTTCTACACCTTACAAGGGTGAATACAAAAGAAAACGATTCTCTGACATGTAAAATAGTGTGTGCATCTACTGTAGACTATAACTCTGATACACATTCTCACTAGAGCTCAACATTTGTAGTAGGACTTGGACCTTTGGGGGGAGCAATTATAAAGAATGTTTAGAGCAGTCCTTGCCTTCATATTTAATAAAAGAAAAGAAGGGTTTTCAAATGGTGAGGAGATTAAAAAATTTCTTTTCTACTAGGCTTCTGGCATATACGTTCAGGCTTGTATGGCCATTAGTATGGCAAAATGGGAATATTGTGATTTGGTTGGAAAGATATTTTATTTATTTGCTCATTTGAAAAATTATAACTAAAAATCTTCCAGGTAGAGAAGTGGTATTGGTATAACATTGTGACTGTACCAATTATTTGGAATCATGCACTTTTAAATGGTTTATGTTATATGAATTTTGCTCATTTATGTTAATGATTTATGTTACATGAACTTTGTCTCAGCCATAAAGTACACACACTGGTTCACACATACACACACTTACAGGGAGGGAGACACAGAGAGAGTGTCATGGTAGAAAAAGTACCTGGTAGATCTGAGGCACAGAGATGCTGGGTATTAAGAGGTGAAAAATAGACATGTTTTCTGGCTTTGAAGATCTTTAATATCATTAGGAAGAAGAAAATGTAACATATATATATGTAGATACATTTATAGATATAGATATACATTTATAGATATAGATATAGAGATGTACAATTGAAATGAGATTTAGGGAATTTGTTTAGACAGGTAGGCAGGAAAAGCCTCTGTGAAAGAAAATGGGATGGTTAGGTGAGTGATAAAGGAACAGGAGGAGCAGGAATAGAAGCCAGAAGGAGCTAAAGAAACTAGCCAGGCAACTGCACTGAAGTGGGGGTGGTGGCTTGAGAAAAGGCTACTGCCCTGAAGGGGAGAGTGGGCACACTTGGCAACCACAGGAAGTAGGCCACAGGAAGTAGGTGGCAAGTAGCTAGGAATGTTGCTGGGGAGGCAGGGCACAGCACGGGGCTTTTGTGGGAGGAGAGTCTGGTTGTGGTCAGGAGCACACAAGATAGGTCAGTGGGGGAGATTTTATTTGTTCAGTTTCTTGGGATGTTTCAGAAAAGATTTAAAATAGCTTACTCATAGCACATTAGGAGGTTAAAAAATAAATAAGTGAGAAAACTAAGATAAAAGCAAAATTAAGAGGAAATAAAGTCCTACCATGGGTGTGTCACCGATTGGGCCCAGAGCTTTCCAGCAGCCATACAGTTTCATTCCGTAAGATCAACAAGAGGCTCGAGACGCCAAGTAGCAGGTCAGAAGTGGGTTATGTGGATGAAAGCAGAGAGGAGAACAGAGAACTATTCACCCTCCCATGAAGTTAACAGAAGCAAGTTAAAATAACAAAAGGTTACTACCTGGAGATGTGGGAATGGTTTCCGCAAAGGTTGTCAAAATCATCTGCAAACAGTATTGAATAAAGTTTGTTAATGCTCCTGAAAATTTTTTAACTGACTATAGAATATCTAGGGTTCTTCTCACTCACATCTAACAGGAGATTTCTCCCCAGGACGTCAGTCTAGGGAGGTTTAAGTGGCTCAAGCAGGTTCTGTAGGGAAGAGCCGGGGTGAATGTTGGACACGTGTCCTTCATAGTCGTTGGAGAACCAGCCGTGCTCTGCCTAGGAATGCTCAGCACCTCGAAGAAGTCTCCGCAAGGTCTCAGTGGCATGGAGTGAGAGGAAGGAGACACCTGACAGGCTAGGCCAGCCTCATGTTCCCCAGGTGTCCCCGGGCACAGTGCAGATAGCAGGCACTGTACAGCGGTATCTGTGTGGGGCGTATGTCTGGGTGCACACTTGTGAGTGTGAAAGAATGCTGTGTAACAGAGCCCGCCCTTGAGATGACTGGGCAGACCCGAGTGTTGTGATAAAAAGCACACTTCTTTCTCATGATGCCCCCGGCATGCAGCAAACTAAGCCTTAACTGGTAAATGAACAGAACCTGACTTAGTTTACTTGTGACTGTTTCCTTTTTTTTTTTTTTTTGAGATAAGATCTTATTGTGTAGCAAGGTCTGCCTGCAACCTCACAATCCTCCTGCCTCAGCCTCCCAGGTACTAGGATCACAGGCATCTCCAACACATCCAGCTTCATCCATGGCTTCCAAAGCCCGTTTACTCAGCTGTCACTCCTGAGGGCTTTAGCATCGCTATTTCCTTTCCCTGTCCTTGTTGTTACAGCCAGAACTTGAGTTCCTTCATTCCTATCCAAAGAAGCTTCCTCTGCCACAAGGGATGCTGACTAAAGTGCGTGTTGATCTCTCAGTCTTCCTTATTCCTGCTTTTTATTTCTCTCATTTTAGGGTAGAAAGGAGGGAAGGAAGAGGAGGAGGGGATGGAGAGAAATGTCATTCTTTGTGAAGAGATGACAAGCAGACTCAGAGAGCTTGGAGTCAAGTTTTTCCATTCCTAGCTCTATGGGACGTTGTAAGTTACTTGGCTGATCTGAATTTCCGCTTCATTAATTTATATTCATCAATAACGAATATATATGTTGTGAGGATTTGATGAGATAATAAACAAAATCATAGCAGGATCTTTAGGAGAATAGGATGTTTAAATGATATACTGAACACAACGGAAATTCTTGCTTCCTCTCACCAGCCCCTGCATGTCTTCTCTGGACTTTAGTTGGTGTCAAGGTGTGATGGTGGGTGGGAAAGAGAACTGCAGGAAAATGATATGTTAAGTCCGTCCCTGCTACTGCTTTGATCACCCTACCACCAGCCTGCTCCTTGGCCTGCAGATCTATGCCCCTGTTCAGAGGGCAGTTTCTTTCTCCTGCAGCTGGGTCGCAGGGATTGCAGAGGGTCACTTCTGAGAGTCAGGGCTTTGTCAAGCTGCTGTGGTACAGCTGTGTACAGTGGGTGGCCCCGGCCCAGGCCATGCTTGCAAGGAAGTCAGGGAACTGCTGTGGTCCTGGGCTGCCCAGGAGCAAATCCTGTTTCCACACAAATAGCATCACAAGTGATGCCCAGAGCTGTGAGGACCAATCAGGGTCATAGACCAGAGCTCTACAACCAAAACAAAATGTGGCTTCTATGGGGAAAAGTGAGCACTAAGTGACAGACTTAACAAACAAGTCTAGATCACATCCACCTGTCCCACACTGGGAGTTCCCCACTGTGTCTTTAGATAGTGTTACTATACAAAGGGCTGTTGAAGTCTCAGAGTATTTTTAATATCTGTGTTCTCATCTAAATTTTTCAGGAATGCTAAAGGAAATTTTTTCTATGTGCCATCTTAAAGAGAAGGGGTCAGCAAAGAAGACATTAATCTATCACATTGCTAAGAGTGAAAGCAGTTAACCACATTTAGTAAAATTAACTGCTAGTTAACACAATGTTTATGCTGGAGATCCTGTTGAAACAACTTCTATAAACAGATAATTTTACAATTTGCCATTTATTGACTACATATATTAAATATCACCATCACCTTTTGTTTCTTAAAGTACCTCCTTTTCCTCCATTTTCATTTCTGTATGCATATAAAACAATAAATAAATATATATTTAGTTTCAGATATCAACAATATGGGAAGAATATAAAACATCATTGTTTAGCTTCGTTTGTCTTCTGAATGTAAACCACACCCCACCTTTGTTACTGTGGGACCATGAACAGGTCTTGTCAGTGCCTCAGTTCATACCAAGTACAATGAAATGGTTAGACTAGAGAAGGAGGCATTTGGGGTGGAGGATTGAGATCTAGATCAGCAGTCAGCCAGGACCTGGCATTTTTCTTAGCTCTGTGAATTTGGAGAAAATCACTTGCACACACTGGGCCTCAGTTTCCTCATTTGCACAATGTGCAATCTAGACTTGATGACTGTACAAATTCCTCTCCTCCTGCCTTTTGTGCCTGCTGGGCAGTTACCTACCTTCCTAACGAACTGACGCAGCTGCCACTTGACTTGCCAGCAGGGGGTATTCATACTGTCGTCATCAAGGGGGTCCCAGGAATTATCATCTTCCTTTACGAAACATGCGATGGCACTTTTGGAATACTTGTCCTGCATCTAGGGTGAGATATGATATAGCACAATATTAGGCACAATAGGGTTTTTTTTTTAACCATCGAAAAGTTAGAAAAACAGGAACTGATGACGGAGTCAGAGAATTTTGGCACGTTGGATGTTTTAAATAAAGCAAGCATGCTGTCCTTTGCCTTTTGACTAAAGACGAATATGGTAGCAAGGATACAGGTATGGGTCACAAGTCCTTCGCAGGCCTCCCTCTAGCTGGCTGTTGCCGGACACATTGCTTCCTTTCTTCTGTGTGTGCTCAGCAGGGTTTTGAGCAGGATATGTGGTGATGTCTGAGGCTTCTTCCAGTTATGATATGGTGAGAATCTCATTGCAGAGCTGAAAACCCGCCTAGATACAATGTAAGCAGTGCAGTTGGTTTAAATTCTAGGGTCCTAAGTAAAATCAGCCAAAGCCTTAGTCACAAGGATTATGTTCTCTTTCTTAGAACATTGGTGGCTTCATTAATTCCAGTTATTGAAATGACTGCTAGCCCTTTGGATAGCAGCATCTGAACTACTAGAAATCTGCCTCTGTCTCCTAAGTGCCCATGCCAGCCAGACACCTATCTACAGAGACTTTAATATTGTGTGAAGGTTTGCTTCCTCCTCAGATGGAGCAAGAAGGATCACTGACTACAAAGTCCTCACCTTTGTCAACAAGTCCTTGCTTGGTGTTATTAACCTGCAGACACACAGCCCAACCCACCTGCAATGCTGTAGGCTATTATCAATTCAGTTCAGCAAAACAGATCTCACAGGTCAGGAATTTTTCCTTTTCTCTTTTTTCCCATTTAATTTTGTTTTTCTAATAATCTATCAAGTTTTGAGTTGCTTTCTCTTGGGATACAAATGGGATAATAATAATTTTATCTGTTATTTGAAGGTAAGGTACTGTACAGCTTAGATAAAGGATCAGATTTAAAGATGATCCATTCCTACTTATGGAAAAATAATCTCATTTGAAATAAAAACAACCTTCTGTTGACACAAGGTTTTTGCTGGAGTCACACTATCCTGTGAGGGCAGCCAGGAGACTCTTGAACTTTTGATCAAGGTGCCTCAAGCGCCAAAAAGGTAAACAAACCTGAGTTCGTGAGTTATTTCCATGTACCCTGGGGTTCATTTACTTCGAAACAAATGATTCTTTTTCATATTTCCTTCCTTAAAATTACAAGATGCCACTCCCCCGGGGAGACGTGGTTGGGCCCACTGGTGCTGACCTGTGATTCACCACAGAATCCTATGGCACGTCCTTTCCTTTGCCCATCCCAAGCACTTCTACTGCAGACCTGCTGTTGTCTGTCCGATTTATATTCAGATGAAAAGCCTTTCCAAAGAAGTTTAGTCACATATGATTCAGAAATAGGAGAGTGTGTCCAGCAAACTGAGTAAGAGGCGCAGAAGAATACAGGAAGAGCTGGAAACACAAATGTGTTTCCAAGAAGAGGAAATTTTCTTGGCAGTATTCCTAATCAGCTACTATGAGGAAGTTGATTAAAGTGAACACTAACCTCTGTCACTTTTTGGGACAGAGAGGTGCGCAAAGTAGGGAGACAAATTTCCAGCATCATCCCACCAGGAGAGCTTGCAAACCTGCAGGGAAAGGTCATGGACAGAAGTGGCAGAGGTGACTGCCTGCACCCTGAGACAGGAGCTGGACAAGCTAATCTCACTCCATTATGGCTCAAAATTAATGAAGCCTGCGGCCATTCAGGATATGCAGACAACCATGAAAACATAAGAGAGTAAAGTACACTTTTTAAAAAGTTAAAGGAGTAACAACACCCAAATCTAAAAAAGTAAAACAAAAACAAAATGAAAATCAATTCACGGAAGGTCCCACCTCCTCATTAATCTTTGGGTGATCTTGATAGTCACAGGGTGGAGATCAGATTGTGCAATGGGGTGCATGGCTGTTTTCTCTTGAGAATGTACACAACTGTCACATTCTTTAAATCTGTGTGAAAGGCATACATAGTAGCACAGATATTTCTATGATGGTCACTGTGAAAAAATTATAAAGTATTTTTTAAAAAAGGCACCCGTTATCTTCCTAGCTAGAGATCTCAGGTGTTGATTTTTTTTCTTTCTTTTTTTTTTTTTACAGAAAAGGTATTGCATTTTATTTTTTAAAATCGATTTGATTGCTACATTTTATACATGCAATATTTAACATTGAGAGCTTTGCAGGGAGGGCAGAGGAAAGGGGAAGAAGGAGAATCAGGAGTGTCATGTACAGGGACAAGTTTCACATACTGATGTTTTCCTTTTTAGATATTCTGATGCAGAAAGGTCGATTTCTGAACAGAAGAAGCCTGAAGAGGGAGCCTTGGACAGGTAGATCCCGAGTCTGCCTGAAAGTTTGTTTATGAGGGACTTCACCCGTGACCCGTCTGTACCCAAGGAGCAGGCAGGAGCCCAGTTCTCACTTTACATGAAGACTCAATTCTAAAACAAAACATGTTTCAAAGATCTGGCTTCCTGCACCCCACCTCTAACCTTGGAAGAGGAAGAAACTGGACAAGCCTTGGCTCTGCTTTTAGTTCAGAGGCACATTATTCTACCTTTTCATTTTAATGTAGCTATGTGAAAGCTTTCCACTAACTAATTTAAAATATTTAAAAGAGAAGAGTAGGAGACAGAAGCTGACACGAAGTCTGAGAACAAATAAGCAGTGCATTAAGATGGCTTCTGTCTGTCCAGAGTCCGAGGCTGAAGTCTCCGCTGTATCTGTTGGAAGTCCATTGAGATTAGACACATCTCCAGTGCAAAGCAGCAATGTCCGTGGTTAGCTTGGCTTGCCACATGTGTATTAGCACAAGTACTCCCATACTTGTGCACTCAACCACCAGGCACTCTACATGGGGACCAGAGGTTGAACCCACAGGTGTGACAATGAGCAGACGCAGCCTGTGCCTTGGCCGGCCACTGTCATGTGCAGGAATTCACTGGCCAAGACCTACAAAGCATTTGACAGTAAGCACCCAGGAATAGTAGCAATTGCTAGTGTTATAAAATATGTACAATTTTAAAGACAAGAAAAGAAAACCTAACAAAAACCCTTGGAAGTTTTTTTGCTTGCAACTGTTAGTAAGTTGACCCAGTTCTGCACATGCAATAGGCTCACACAATCTTTTGAACTCACACTTTTATAAAGTTCTCAGGCTTTAAAAAAGTCTCCTCTTCTATTTATGTACATTAGCAGTCAGGCTGCTGACAGAAAACAAACTTTTTTTTTTGCAGTAAAGTTTTCAAGGAGAAGAAAGTGGAAAGGCAGAAAGGTGGAAAGGCAGAGAAGCCAGAAGTGCTGACTGCCTTACACTGACCTGTTTCAGTTCGTTGGTAAAGTACACATAAGTCACAGCCACACAGAGGGACTGCAGGAGCACAGTGAAGATCAGAATCAGCACGCAGGTCTGCCCAGGACTGGGACCTCCGAGGGCCTGCACAGAGGACATGGTTCCAGCAGAGACTGACTGGCCCGAGTCAGCTAGGCTCCAGCGTTTTGTGAGAGAACAAAGATCCAGATATCACAAGGGGGAGGAGTCTTGTCCTGTTTAGTTTCATTTACTCCAGACAGAAGCTTGTTGGCTGAATGGCTGCATAAGAGTGTGATCTGTCTGTCTGTCTGTCTATCTATCTATCTATCTATCTATCTAAAATCTCCTGCTATTTGCCATTTGTGCCAACATGGATGGACCTTGAGGACATTATGTTACACAGTTAGAAGTGAGTAAATTCAAAATTCTAACCTCATTAATTCAGACTCCAAAGCCTCACTCTTAACTAGCATCCCACACTACCGTACCACCTCCAACCAAAAAAGGAAACCCACCAGAATTTGCAATTAATGGCCAGGTATTTATGAGAACATTTTTATTTGGCTTGCCTCATTCTAATTTAGGGAGAAAATAATTTTTTGTTGTTACAGAGAGGGCTGTAGTCATTTTAGCTAAAATCTTAATTTCATTTCTGGGTTTTTGGAATCTTAGCCAGAAAACTGCATATTTTGGGTTGCATCTTGGGTACAGCAACAGTTTTTAGAGACAGGCTGTTTGTGTAGAATTCTTATTTTTGTACTGAGCATGCCCAGTAATGCCATGATGCTCAGGTACTCTATCACATAAGAGCCTCTTCCTTTTCTGTGTAATTAGTCTCTTTGTTTGCACAAGGGCTCAAGTTCAGTGGTTCTCAAACTTGATGCACACTAAAATCAGCAGAAAGTCTGCTAAAATTTATGCCACCCAACAGCAATTGAGTCCACATCCATCCCTCCCCTTTGTTCTCATAGCGCAAACAGAACCACAGATAAGCTCGGATCTAGGTGGTAATTGCTCCCTTTCTCTACACTCATCTCAGCCCCATTTTCTTTCTTTTCAATTTTGCTATCTTTCTCTCTGCAATCCCTTAACCAGAAAGGGCTGGGGCTGGGTGTGGTGGTGCATGCCTGTAATTCTAGGACTCTGGAGGCAGAAGCAGAAGGACTGGTACAAGTTCAAATTACATAGTGCCATCCTAACTCAAATAAACAAAAGCAAACATTAACACTTACCCCCTTCAATTAAGAAATAAATAAGGCTGCCCAATTTATGAAACCCCCTGGCCTCCTGTTCTATATTAATATTTTAGGAAGCTCAAAAGAGAAAGATAGCTGGACCTTCTTATCCTCTTACAACCCATTTAAGCATCCTACTCTTCACCTGGCCAGAAGATGAAACCTTTCATCCTTGACATTGCAGACTTTCTTATTTTTTCCCTTTCTTACAAAGAGAGATGCTGATGTCCTCCATGTTTTGTGCTCTCTTATTGTTATACTATGTCTTTTACATGTATTATAGCCGTGATGTTTGTGTTTCTGGATTATATGAAGGTATTAAAGTAGTTTTTCTTTGGTCTTCTCACTTCTCTTTCCTGTTTCTCAACTCTTGTGTTTTTTCTCTATGGAAAAGTGTTTTGAACATTTATTTTTCCTTTGAAAATGGATCTAGAGTATATGTTTTAAAAGTATTTGGTTTACATACTGTCTAAAACTTTAGTACAAAAATGCTATCTTGTTTATTCATCTATGTCCAAAAGCAGCTTCAGTTTTAAAACCTGACATAGTGTTTGGAAAATATTTTCTTAGATGTAGATATAATTGACTCATCCATAGCAGGGAAGCCAGAGAAGAAAGTAATAGTTCACTGGTGGTCAGTGGGGTATGACTGAACTCAGTGGTAGGTATCATGTCTCACATTTAGGTTCTGCCATAATATTTGTATGTGAAATGCTCCTAAAAGTCCACAAGTACAAGTTAAACTGAGCATACACTAGATGATAATTTTAGTAAATTAATATAGAATTATAAGAGAATGTTGACAATTTAAAACTTCTATACTCAGTTTCCTTATGTTATTGGGAGGTGTGTATAGGAATGTGTAAGGGTGAATGTAGGAATGGATAGAGGAAAATAGAAATACTCTTTCATAGAAATTATATTTCTGCATAGTCCTATTTTGAGACTTCCACTCCCCACAGCCCTTATTCCCTGCCCCAGCCATGGATCTAGGAAGTAAGGATCCTGTATCTCTAGGTAGGAAAAACTAAGGAAACCCTGAAGTGGGTGACAATACGATCAGGGACTTATGTTGCCAACACCTTCCTGTAGTCCTTAAATAAAGCCTTGCCTGTCCCCTACCACAGTCTACCAATCTGTGTACCTCATCCTCTCATAAAGTGCCTTGGCATGGTGCAGACTTTCATCTTCCTCTTCCCTGCACAGTTACCACCTCTAGGCTGAAACCCTTGTTGCCTGGTATGTGTTTCCATGGGGAATTACTATTCAGCTTCTCCTCCAATTTGACTGGAATCAGCAGTCAGTTTTCCAAGGTGATAATATCTGAGAATTGTAACAATTGATCTGTGTGTGTACCTTAGTCTTTTTATTTCAATATGAATGATAAAGAGCCAAAGCTACTATTAGCATCAGGTAGGTTTGTTCATTGCATCATTCATTAACAACACCTGTGAGTCAGGGAATCAGCTTCTTTAGAGGACGAACTTTAAAGCAGTCCAATTACATGATTATTCATGTTTCTGAGCTGCCGCATCGCCCCATTCTCTTATATCATTCTATAACTTTTTATGTAACTCCCTTATTAAGTCTTCCCAAAATATTCAGCTTGTTTGGAGAAAAAAATGATATCACATTGGCTTCTGTAACATTTGACTGAATTATGTAATTACAGGAACTAGAATTCTCAGTGTTGGGAATAGCATAACTTTTGCAAGATGTATAGATGGGAACAGAAGTAGCTTGGCATCTGAGACAGTAAACTCAAGCCAAGACCATTCAGCCTTCAGTCAGTATGTTGTGCAGAGACAAAGGACAATTTAGGTTACGGCTGTACATCGGTTTAGAGGAAGTCAACATCAGGAACTTTTAAGTGTCTTGTTTTTTAAGAATTGTATTGGTACATGTTTGTAGAGAGATTGAAACATCAGTGATAATGTTTACATTCATCTTGTGGAGTAGATAAATGTACGTAACACAACTTGCTTCATTTTATTGTTCCCCTCCCACTCACCTCCCTCATTTTGCTTCTAAATTGCCTTTCTTCATTTTCATTGTGAGGTTATCATAATTCTTGGCTCATGTTTATGACATAAGTTGTTTCCATTCTTTGGGTTTATTAGATTCTGGTACATGCCATGTCTTCATTCTACTTACTTTCTCTTCTGCTCCTCTCTTCACCCTCCCTCTGCTGGATCCTTATGTGACTGAATTATTTTGCTCAATATTATGGTTTCCAAATGCAGCCATTCTCCTATAAATCTCTCAAATGTATCTTCCTTTATAGCCAAGTAGTATTCTGCTTGATATAGATAACATATTTTCTTTTCCACTTGTCTGTTGATAGGTGTACTGGCTACCTCCAGGATTTGATTATTATGCATTGTGCTGGTATAAAAATTGTTATGCATGTATCACTGTAGTGTGATGTCTTTAGTTCTTTAGGAAAGGGACATTGAAGGGGAATAGTTGGGTCATATGGAAGTACTGGGACAAAGAAAGAGAATATTTGGGTCCTATGAAATTTCCAAGTGTAGCTCTTTGAAAAATCTCCATCCTGATATACACACTGGCTTTACTACTTTGTATTCCCAATAGTAGTGTAGGAAGGATCCTTTTTCAGCACAGTCATGCTAGCATTTGTTATTCTTTGTGGATATATTTATTTGTTTATTTTCTGGCTATCCCATTCAAATGGATGTAAGTTGCACAAAAGTAAAGACTTTGCCACAGTCTTGTTGCCAGTTCCAACAGAGAGCTTAATACACTGCAGTCCTATATATACTGAGGGGGAGAGTGAGTAGTATTTTATAACCTCCAGAATCTACAGACTCCTCTCCCTCCAAGTAGTACTGTCATCTGAAGAGTGGTTATAAAAGTGAAAATGTTAAGTACTCCCTCCAAAGCCTAAAAAGAAATCTCTTGCTTGCTTCCTAGTCCATAGAGTTCCTTAAAAAGATGACAAATCTTTCATTCTCTGACTTAAGGATATTATTTTAAATGTAAATATTAAACTAACTTTAACTAATCAGAGTGGAGGAGATAGACTGTTATGGTATTGATCAGACCAAGAGACTAAAGAGGTAAAAGAATTGGTCATTCATTTCATTAAAATGTTTCAAAGAAGGGCCAGGGATTTGGCTCAGTGGTTCCGGCGCCTGTCTTGCAAGCGCAAAGACCTGGGTTCGATTCCCCAGTTAACCACGTACAATACTGGGTGTAGAGACTCACCCCAGCAGCAACCAGTACCACATACCACAGTGCTGGGTGTGGTGGCTCATGCCTGTAATCCCAGCACTTGGGAGCAGAGGCAGGAGGATTGCTGTGATGTGAGTTGGAGGCTGAGCTCAGGGCGAGCCTGAACCACAAAGTGAGACCCTGTCTCAAAAAAAAAAAAAAAAAAAAAAAAAAAAAAAAAAAAAAAAAAAAAAAACCAAAAACACCCAAAAAACTGTTTCAAAGGAGAGAGAGAGAGAGAGACTGTGTGTGTGT
This sequence comes from Petromus typicus, assembly GCA_004026965.1. NCBI lineage: Eukaryota > Metazoa > Chordata > Mammalia > Rodentia > Petromuridae > Petromus > Petromus typicus. Next base: position 20,007 of record PVIR01016726.1, on the reverse strand, counting down.
GTAAAAGTAGAAGCTGTTGGAACCATCAGCACCTTATGAAGATTTAAAAAATGTCTTTCTTACTGAGATTTCATTAGTAGGGCTGTGATCTACAAAGTATCTGTAAGTAAAGGACTGAGCCACTAATTTTCCCATTGCTAAAACACAACATTTGACACTCAAAAATTAAGGAGGCTCGGTTTACTTTAGTTCGCACTTTAGGGGAATTCAGCCCATAGTCAGCTGGTTCCAAGACAGGAACACCATGGCGGAAGGGCATGGGAGAGCAAAGCTGGTAGTTCCTGGTGGCCAGAGAGCATAGCAGAAGACCAGGGGCAGCAAAGAGGGAGCCAGGGCCCAGACTGAGTACCCAAGGCCACACCTCTATGACTGACCCAAACTCATCCGGGATCTTGCTTTACTGAATTTCTAGACATATACCTGGGTTGCATTTGTAAATAATTTGTTCCTTTTTATTAGTAGTAGGCTGTAAGGTATTTATCTGCCCTTCTACCAGTAACTAATCAAGATTTTTTTGCAGCTTGGGGTAGTCACAAACAAAACTACTTTGAATATGACAATTCAATGAAAGTTTAAATATTCATGATAAGAATTAAAACTCTGACAAAAAGTTAAATATCATAAAAATTCCAACAGAAATCTTGCAGCTGAAGAACTTAGTGAATAAAATGGAAAATACAGTTGAGAGGTGCAACAAACTATTCACTAGATGAAGAAGAGAAAAGAATTTCTGAACTTGGAAATAGATCTTGTGATTTACCTCATTCAGAAGAAAAACATATTAAAAAATGAAGAAAGCCTTGGGACATGGAGAGCATCAAGTCAATAAATATTTGCTTTATGGTGTTCCAAACAGAGAAGTGGAAAAGGCAAAAAATATACATAACAAAATAATAGCCAAAAATTTCCCAAGTGGTGCCTTCAGTCACAAATTTAATTTTTTTTTTTTTTTTTGAGACAGGGTCTCACTTTGTAGTTCAGGCTGGCCCTGAGCTCAGCCTCCAGCTCATATCACAGTAGTCCTCCTGCCTCTGCCTCCTGAGTGCTGGGATTCCAGGCGTGAGCGACCACGCCTGGCACTGTGGTATGTGGTACTGATTGCTGCTGGGGTGAGTCTCTATGACTAGTGCTGTATGTGGTTAACTGGGGAATCGAACCCGGGTACTTGAGCTTGCAAGACAGGTGCTGGAACCACTGAACTAAATCGCTGGCCCACAAACTTAATTTTTGTAATGATTCTGGTAGCAAATTGAATTGGATGAGAACAAAATCGTATTCAGTAGTTAGGCTCAAAGTTGGCATCATGGGGAAGTTTGACTTGAGTGTAGTCCAATTTGTTTTATGGCCAAAATTGTGAAAAAATTAAGTGCATGAACAGAGGTATTGCTGTATGGGGAAATATATGGAAATTTAAATCCACAAAAGTTAAAGAATCCCAATTAGTGTCAGGCTAAAAAGATTCTCTCCAAGACACATTATAATCAGAATGTCAAAGTCCAAGACAAAGAGAAAATTCTAAAAGCAGCAGGAGAAAATGACAAATCACATATAAAGCAATCCTTCTTACACCAACAGCAGAATTCTCAGTAGAAATCTTGGAGGCCAAGAGAAATTGGAATGATATATTCATAATACTAAAAGAAAAAAAATATATCAGTCAAGAATACTTCAGGCGGCAAAAGCTGTCCTTCAGAAACAAAAGAGAAATAATTTTTTAGGAAAGCAAAACCCGAGGGATTCACGTCTGTTAGAGTGGCTGATGCTTGGCTGGTTTTGGGGTGAGTGGCATCACTCTGGGCCTGATTGGTTTTGTGCCCTGCTTATCAGGAAGGGAGGCTGCAGCTTGAATGAACAGCAGGCTAGGTTTGGGTGTGTGCTCTTGTTCCTCTACAGGCCTGCAGGTCTGAGGAAGATTCCAAGGGTAAGTTAATATATGGCCGGCTGTCAAACCAGGTGTAGTGACGCATAGGCTACCAGCTATGTGTCAGTTTCTGTCGGAGCAAGGCCACAAGTTCTCTGAGGGACAAGGGAACCATGTGAGTAGAAGGCAGAGTCTTGACCTCTGCTGGGCCTAGGATTTGAGCATCTGGGTCACAGTGCTGCAGCCACCCATCTAAGTTTAGTGCAATGGAGTCTCGATAACAGATGTGCACTGTGGCCTCCAGGACCCTGGGCTCTGTAGACTGCAGCAGTGGTTTCAGTTTCAAAAGAGTACCATATCAGGCTCCAGGGGGTGGGGGCTGTACTGTGTGATACAGATGTGTGCGCTTCAGGCAACTTCTCAGTGTTCAGAGCCTGTGTGGGTCTTGTGTAGACATTCGCAACGGCAATGGGCATTTTGGGAATCTCCAGCTTACCTTTTCCCATAAAAAGAAATCCATCATGGCCCCAAGCTCTTCCACATGTGGAGTCACTATGGGAGAAGCAGGATACCTCACTCTCTCTTCCTGCATCTAGCGTGGACCACCTTGTGATTTTCCAACATTCCTCCTCAGTCACTCCAGTCAGAATATAGCTACTTATTCTTTGTTGTAGTTCTTGTGTGTGTGTGTGTGTGTGTGTGTGTGTGTGCACCTACGTGTTAGAAGTGACAAGTAACTCTCTTTAGCCATCTCCCAGATGTCACTTAGGAAGTGACAAAATCATTCATCTCCCAAACTTAATTTCATTTGCTAATAAAAGGAGGTGCTATTAATATGACTCTGGGCTAATAGATATAAACCAGGGCCATTCTAGGAAATAGAGTTTTTCACAGGAAACAGTATTTTTCTGGCAATAATGCTTGGTTAGATCAGTGATTGGAGGAGTAGAGTTTTTTCTTTTTAATTGGACACAATAACTAAAAACATCTGAAGAAACTGTAAACCTGCATTTCAACCAAAATGAATGGCCTTCTCAAAGGTGGCAGAGCTGTGGCATGGGAGGTGGGAGGCCTGCAGACTTTCTGTAACGGTGTGGTTTGTGCAGCCTTTGATGGAAATAACCCAGTAGAAGTGGTTAAAGTGTTCATCCTGGTGCTGTACTTGTACATCAAGCATTTTCTTTTCAATAGTTTGCTTTATTGTTCTGGATGAGAGTGAAGAGATGTGGCATCCTGGACCCTGGACTAATGCAGCCCTCTGACATCTCTTAGGCTCATCATAAATCAAAAGCTATGGGAGGCTTACTCACATCTCCAATGGTCCCCATCTGCTGCTCTGCATGGTTTCTGGACCTGTCTACTCTGCATGAGGTAAATTGAGATGAGGTCCAAGAAGGAGCAGGATGCAAAATGATGCCTCCTGAGCGCAGCTTCTTAAAATGGCGCCTACTCATTAAGATTAGGGAAACGTGGTACGTGTTACTTCACGTATGGTTGCTTGGTTGGTTATTTGTGTACTTCGCAGTGCTAAGGCTCAAACCTATGCTAGGCAAGGGCTGTACCACTGAGCACACGCCCTGACCTCTTGTGGGATATTTTTTTTAATTTAAATTTTTATTGGTACATTGTGAGTGCACATCATCATCGCATTTGACATTGAGAGTTTGTATCAGAATACGACGACTTGATTTTCATTTATACCCCTTTCCCCACCCAGCACCCCTACCCCCTATATACATAAGCTTTGTTTCCTTTTTTCTTTATTACTGTCACATTCTTTTTCCCCTTGTTATTTACCCCTACACCCTCTTTCCTTTTAAATATTTTCTATTCCACAATATCAACTATACATACTACAACTCATTTATAACTTCATTTCCTCATACCAGAGAAAAGATATGATATTTACACATCTGTGACCTATTTATTTCACTTATGAGGATGTCCTCAAGGTACATCCATTTTGAGTATGAATGACTCAATCTTATCATTTTGGCAGAGTAATACTCCATTCTATAAAAGAACCACATCTTCTTTATTCAGTCTCCAATTGATGGACATTTGGGTTGTTTCCAAGATTTAGCAATCACAAACTGAGCTGCTATAAACATGGGTGCACATATGTTGCTGTGGGATATTTTGGCCTCCCGAGGAAGTGACTGTAGTATGAGCAACACAAGAGGCCTTCATCTATGCTCCCCCAACACCATGTTTTTTTGTTGTTGTTCAGGAATCACATTTTGTTAAAGCCACCTGTGCTGCAAATGGAACTGTTCATGCTGCAAGATGCTCTTGCCAAGGTGTCAAGATGTTGTATCAACTCTGCCCTTGCCCTTCGGTGATCACTTCTGTCTGGCACATGGACCCAGACTCCCTCCCATAGGCCACTTTTTTCTGTCCAGGGCTCAGACTTTGGAGTATGAACTCCTCTGGTCAGCCAGCTAGTGTATCCAAAGGTTCCCTCCACCTTGCCAAGTGCCGCTCAGTTTCTTTGCCTCCAGAGACCCACAAGAGGAAGCTATGCTTGGCTGTAGTGCTCAACTATCACGCTGCACCAGAAACTTCAGGCTTTCTGAGAAAGTGGCTGTGTGCTTGGCCTCTCTTACCCAGGCAGGATACAGGCTCCGGGTCAGGAGCCCAGTAGCAGAGAAGATCAAACCTGATCATTGCCCTGTGCCTCTGCTGCCACCTTCTTCTTCCTTCACCTAAGAAATGGTCCTCTGTGGTTCAACATTTGAGCCACTTGCTTTGTCAGTAGAAAATGATAGAGGAGCCACGGAGGACTATTAGATGATGCCACTCAGCTAAAGAGACTGAAGGAGCTGTGTATTCTTCCTCAGGGTAGTCAGTCTCTCGAATTTCTGTTATGTGAAGATTCAAACACTAGGCCCAAGGATACAAATGACAAAAAAACGTTTCCTGCCCTTTCCCTAGGCTGTCTGCCTTAAACACTTCAGCCCAGAGGCTGTTGGTGGAAGTAAGGAATGATAAAGAAGGACCAGGAAGTTTCTTTGCTGAGAAGAATGAGGAAGGCATTTAGAACCTCTTTGTGGAACATTTCCCTATCATTCCTTCCATACCAGTAGAGGACATAACTGTCCCTCTTTCAACCATTTTCTTCCTTGTGCATTTGTTTTCCAAGAGGCTGTGACAGTACTGCATTTAAACTTTATTCTAATTTATACTCTCTTAGCGTCTATCGCCCAACAGGCCCAGGACTATGTTACTGATTTTGTTCCCCAAATCTGGCATTTAGTAAGCCGTAGATATTTGTGAAGGGAAGGATAGGGTAGGAGGAAAAGGGAGAGAGACAGACAAGAGTCCCAGGTAGTGATTTTGGCGGGAAGAGGAATTGCGTGGGTGGAACCTGGGATGGCTTCTCAAGAATGGGGATAGTGCCAGGGACATTCCACTTTGCTCAGCAGTTCAGCCCACGGTAGGTCCTGGAGATTATAGCTTCTTGTCTGGACATGTGAGTGACCCAATTAGGAGAATCTAACATTAGGAATATTTTTTCTTAAACTGATATGCAGAAGGAAGCTCTCGATACGTAAGTATCTGGCCTAAATCGTGTTGTTTCTTTCTTGTGCTGTTGGGAGAAGGGGCAAAATCACATAAGTCCAAGTGGCCAGTCTTGGTTAGACACTGGAGTAAAGAGACCTTTTGTGTTTGTGCCATTTTCCCAGTATCTCAGTATTAGGCTCATGTCTAGCAAATATTATTAAGGGAGGGCAGGACCGGACGACACTCAACAACCATGACACACACCAAGATACCTGTCAGGAGATTTTTATTAAAGGTGAGCAGCACCCACAGCAGGAGGCTTAGATCAAGGAAAAACAAAGGAAGGAAAAGAAAATGAAAAAGAAAGGAAGGGAGAGAGAGACAGAGACAGGAGGGGGGGGAGAAGGAGAGAGGGAGACAGAGCCGAGAGAGAGAGAGAGAGAGAGAGAGAGAGAGAGAGAGACAGAGAGAGAGAGAGAGAGAGACAGAGAGAGACAGAGAGAGAGAGAGAGAGAGAGAGAAAGCACTACATAGACCCACAACTAGGTGTTCTCACATCAGAGTTGGGTTGAGGTAACTTAACCAATCAGAAGCTGTATTGTCTTTTAAGATTTATGCCTTGCAGGAGGCTCTGTTCTGTTTACTTTTAACTGACAAGAATTACAGGAAAGAGAAGTTTATGGCTTTCAGGAAGGGGTGTGGAGGGTAGGAGCTCTGAAGTTTTTTTTTTACAATGTAGGGTAACTTTCTAACATTGTAACTTTTCTAACAAATGTTAATGAAGTTTGTAGATTCACACATGCTTGTCTGAAGTTTCGGAACGGAGTTTCCACTCCCTTTTTCCTCTTCATGGAACATTCACAGGTAGAATTTTAACTAAAACAAAAATAAATTTCGCTTTCAGACTCAGAAAGGTACAGAGTCTGGAATATAGATTCTATTGTATGGAGAATCACATTCACAAAGTGTTCGGTTTCATTTCCAGAAAGTGGCCGAAGCTGCTTGTTATTTGAAGAGGAAGTCCAACTGGGGATGCTAGCAAGCAGATAGATGTATGCTCTTTCTCTTCCTACTGAAGAGCTCAACTAAACAATGTCTCCCTGCAGCAGGCAGCACTACACTTGGGCTGTGGTTTATTTTCCCCACCAAGAAGTAGGAGACAGAATAATTTGTGAATGGTTGTTGTGCTAGAGACTTTGTTGATGGGTATTTCAGAAGCTTTTTGGTCCTTTCTATTGAATATGGAGGAAAATTGTTCCTGTAATTGGCCAGGAAATAAAATCTGTTTGCACTTCCATTATCCAGCTAATGGAGGTCACTCTGTGTGACTGGAACCCAGGTGAATCATTCTGATAGTTGTACTCAGGAAAACTCAGGTTAAATTGTTTTTCTTGACTTATATAGATTGCTGGTCTTTTTCTCTTGAGTTATGGCAGTCATTTTATTACTTTGTAGACGCTTCTTCTATGTTATTTTTCCCCTTTATTGAACATTACTCCTTTATTTCTTGGAAGATAATACTACTGTTTTGCATAGGGATCAGTGTCTATCATCTGGTCAATCTCTAGATCTTGCTGACTAGAATTGTTCAGTAAGAGATGATGTGATCGGTGTGTGTAATGAGAGACATCTGTAAACTTAGCACTCAGGAGGCTGGGGCAGAAGGACTGCAAGTTGACCATCAGCCTGGGCTACATGTGGAGATGAGAGAGAGAGAGAGAGAGAGAGAGAGAGAAAGAAGATGAATGTGACACCTAACAGGTGGAGAGAGGAAAAGAAATGTACAGAAATGACAACTAAACATTGAAAATGTCATCAGTGTTCAAAGTGACTGTAACATAAGAAAACCCCTAAGGAGTATTTATGTATATGATATTAACAATTCTAGATTTGAAAAGCAAAAATTCCAACAACTCCAGGTTTTATTTCTCAAAGAAGACTTCTGGTATATTTAAATATAGATAACAATCACATTCATCAAAGGGATTTTGTGTCTGTACGCGATATATCTTGATTTCTCTTTTTCAACCAATCCCCTTCCCTCCTTTCTACTTCATCTCCCACCTTATTTACAATAGATTTGTTTCTATATTTTCTTATTTTCTCATTTTTTCTCTCTTCCTTCACTTTCTTTCTGAACGTTTTTTTTTTTTTTTTCTATTTTGTATTATCTATTATACATTTTGGTCCTTATTTTCCCTTTCAGTTTCTCACATCAGAGAGACAATGTGATATTTACATGTGTTAGATTTATTTCACTTAAAACTATAATCTCAAGTTGGATCCATTTAGCTATAAATGTCTTAATTTTATCTCTACAGCTGAATAGTATTCTACTGTATTTAAAAAACGCACACATTTTAAAAATCCATTCATGTGTTCAAGGACTTTTGGGTTGATTCCAAGATTTAGCTATTACAAACTATGTCCTATAAACATGGGTATGCATATACCATTGTGGCATGATGCTGTTAACATTTTTGGCAAGTTCCAAGCAGGGTAATAACTAAGTCAAATGAAACCTCTAACTCTAATTTTCTGAGGAATCACCACATGAATTTTCACAGTGGATGAATCAGGCTGCACTTGAACTCGAACCAACAGTGGAGAAGGGTTCCTTTTACTATACATCCTTGCTAGAATTTGTTGTTGGTTGATTTCTTGATAATAGCCTTTCTTTCTGTAGTGAGATGGAATCTCAGTACTGTTTTAATTTGCATCTCTTGGAGAAGCAGTGATAGTGAACAGTTTTTCATAAATTTGTTTGCCATTTCTACATCTTCATTTTGGAAATGTCTATTCACTTCAGACACCCATTTTTTGGATTGGTTCTTTAAATTTGGGGTATCTAATTGTTTTCCAATTGCTTGTATGTTTTAGATATTAGTCATTTATCTGAAGGACTTCTGGTTCATTTTTTTCCCACTTTGTTGGTGTCTCTTCACTCTGTTCATGATTTTGTTTGCTGTGCAAAAACTTTTGTATAGGATAAGATCTTAGTTGTTGATTCTTTGTACTATTTCCCATGCAGTTTGTGTTTTATTCATGGAGTTATTGTCTACCTTTATGTCTTCAAGAGTTGTACCTATTCTCTCTTCCCCAAGATTTAATATTTTTGTTATAATATTTAAATTTTTGCTCCATTTTTACTTTAGTTTAGTACATGGTAGAGACATGGGCCTAATTTTGTTCTTTGGCACATAGAAATGAACTTTTTCCAATACCATTTATTAGAGGGGCTATCTTTCCTCTGGTATAGGTGTTTGGCCCCCTTGTCAAAGATAAGTTGGCTAAGTGTGTTTCATTCTGTTTCAGCCTCTTTTAGTCTGTTCCATTGATCCTTGGGTCTGCTATATTTTTCTCCCAGTACCATGCTGTTTTTATTACAGTAGTTCTGTTGTATAATTTCAAGTCAGGGATTTTGATGCCCCTTACCTTGCCTTTGTTGCTAAGAATTGTTTTTGTTATTCTAGGTTTCTTCTGGTTTCAAATGAATTTTAGGAATGTTTTCTCTAATTCTGTGGAGTATGCTAATGATAATTTGATTGGGATTGCATTAAATCTGTACAATGATTTTGACAGTATGGCCATTTTTACTATGTTGATTCTGCTGTTGATTTCCATTTTTAATGCACTGTGGTCAGATAGTATGCATGGAATAATTTCACTTCTTTTGCATTTGCTTAAGTATGTTCTATAGGCTAGTATGTGGTCTGTTTTGAAGAACATCCCACAGACTGCTAAGATTGCATACTCTGATGCTTTGGGATGGAACATTCTGTAGACATTACTAAGTTCATTTATTCACCAGTTTGTTTCAGTTCTTTTATTTCTTTGTTGGTTTTTTGTCTATGTGATCTTTCTGTTTGTGTTAGTGGGGTGTTAAGGTTTCCCATTCCAATTGTGTTCACATTTATTAGGTATTTTATGTCTATTAATGTTTGCTTTATATAGCTGGATGCACTGATATTTGGTGCATATATCCCTATAAATGTTATCTCCTATTTTCTCTTTGATACGTGTATAGTCACCTTCTTTGTCTCTTTTGATTAGTCTTGGCTTGAAGTTTACATTGCCTGCAAATAGAATAGCCCCCCTCCTTTTTTCTATATATTATTTTGCATCCTTTGACTTTCAGTCTATGACTTTCTTTTTGAGTTAAATTTGTTTCTTGTGTGCAGTGTATTTCTGGATCTTATTTCTTGATCCATTCTTCTTCCATTTCTTTTGATTGGTAAATTTAGGTCATTATATTGATGGTTATAACTGATATGTATCAGTTATCCCTCTCATGTGATTTTCCTGCTGTTGCTTCCTTATCTTTTCCATCTGTTTAATTGCTTGTGCTGCCTAGTGGCTTCTTTCTATTGGTATTCTTGGAATTGTGGTTTTCATTTTCTCTTTCTAAAATGTCCTTTAGAACATTTTGTAGAGCTGGCTTATTGGCTAAGAATTTCTTTAGTTGTTCCTTGCCATGGACCCATCTTACTTCTCCACTGATTTTGAAAGATAATCTTGCTAGGTACATCAATCTGGGTTGGAAGTTGTTTCTTTAAGAGTTTAGAATACTTTACTCCATGTTATCCTTGCTTTAATGATTTGTGTTGAGAAGTCTGCTGTGATTCTGATGAACTTTCCTTCTTAGGTCATTTGTTTTCTTTAATAGCTTTTAATATTATCTTGTGCTGAAACTCTGGGATTTTGATTATTATGTGCGTTGGTGTGGATCTGTTTTAATCATGGATATTTGGAGTTTTCTATACCTCATTTGTTTGTGTGTCCAGTTCTTTTTTCATGTTTGGAAAGTTTTCTGCCATTATATCTATCAACAGGATTTTTATGCCAATTACATTTTCTCCTGTGTTTTCAATAACTCACTTCAGTCTTGCATTATTTTCCTTTGTGTCATCTTGCAGTTCTTGGATTGAATTTTCATGGCTTCTTGTTTATATATTTTTTTTCACGGTTGGTAACTGCCATCATGTTTTCTAGATCTGAAAATTTATCTTCACCCTGTTTTAAACAATTGCCTATACTTTAAAAGGAGTATTTAATCTCCTGAATATCTGTTTGAATCTGTTTCATGTATTCCATTTTTTTCCTGTGTTGAATGTTTATGGTTTCCAGCATTTTCCTCAGCTCCTTTATTTCATAAAAATCTATTTCTATTCTAGTTTTATTTTGCCTGTCCTTCATTTTGATTGTCAGGATTATTTTCTTTATAGCTCCTTATCTTTGTTTATGGCTACAGGTGTCATTTCAGTAAATTCAGGTAGGTTGTTTCCTATTTCCTCTTTCTTCTTGTTCCCTGTATGTATTTTGAGTGGGCTGAATGTCTGGGGTTGCATTTTGCTTCTACATTTTGTCATTTTCTAATTTCTAATTTTATTTTATTTTCTGAGTTGTTCCTGGTAGCTTTCTTATGGTAGATTCATGACTTTATCACCAGGAAATACCTGGACTTTAGAGATGTCTTCTCGGTAGGCATTGTTTTTGGTGTTTCTGTTTATCGCATGATCCTACCTTTCTTATCTATTGAGGATGAGAAGTTGTTATGTACTTAGCACTCAATTCTTTAGTACTGGACTAGGGTGGTGGTTATGATCACAGAAACATTCAGTTATATCATAGACTGGAGAATAGCTAATTACAACAGATATGATGTCATAACTAATGCAGTACAATTAGCAGTATCAATAGCATCTAACACAATCTAGCAACTGACCAACTATGGTTATTATTAGTATGGTAACTTTAACTGTATTAGCAAGTTCTGCTATTGTATAACTAGATCCAGTTTAAATCAGGAACTTGTATTCAGTGAGTTTCCCTTTGGTAGAGTAATTTTACCTGTAGGAGGGACATTTAAGTGGGATAGGAGATAAAACAGAGTGATGAATGAAGGGAAATATTGTAGAAGCAAGGCTGGAGGGCAAGGGGTGACTTCTCAAGCTTTGGGATATTAAAGGAGAGAGCAGGAAAGAAAGCATAAAGGAAGAAGCAAACAAATATTGAGATGAACCAGAAAGGCAAGACACATTCACATAAAAGTTTCATAAAATCAAGAGAGATAGTTGAGGGAAAGAGAGAAAGCAGATGAATAGAATAGATAAAGTATCAATGTATAAAACCTAACCAACAACAAGAAAGAAAATACAACCCAACCAAATCAAAGCAGTGAAAAATTCAAGAGAACAAGGAAAAAGAAAGATAATAAAAATACTAAAATTGTGCTGGTGTCCACAGTTTCTTGTTAGTGTCTAAGAGCCCATACAGGGGTAGTGCTGCCTGTCAGGTCTGTAGTAAGATCTGGGGTTGAGGGCTGGGTCCTCCCTCAGTCAGCAGCCTTCGAGATGTCTCTTGCCCAAGTCTTCCCTGTGATCCTGGATCCACAGCTCTCTCAGCTCCTGTGGCACTCTTTGCTTGTGTCTGGTGTCACAGCACAAGAGATAATGTCCCTTTCCTTCCACTGGCCAAGGTCTCTTGCCTGCCCACATCTTTGGTCAAACAGCAGAGGTGTCTCCATCCCTGTGTAGGCAGGGTCAGTTTTAGTGGCTCTGGGTGGTCTTGAGAGCAGAGTTTGGCAGGACTCAATCTCTACTTCTCAGTATAAATTTCCTTAATCTGTGGACCAACTGCTAGTAGTCCACCATGGCCGAGTGACTCTTCCCTTTTTTCTCTCAGGCAACAAAGCAGCCCAAGTTTGTTTTTCCTCTGGAGTGGGTGTTCAGAGGAATGCTGTCTCACCCTTTTGCTGCTGCCCCTGGCTGTACAAGACTCTCCCAATTGATGGATCGAGAGTTGGGCTCTGTTCCTCAGTGAGCAACAGAGTCGTTGCTGATCCCCTCCGGTACACCACCAACCCACTGGGTTGAGTGATTTTCCATCTGTGAGTCATAATTTCTTCTATTTTCTTCATCTCCCTGTCAGTTCCCTCTGTGTTCTCACATGCCCTCTACACCCTTTTGAGGGCTTCAAGCTCTTGATTTCCAGATTCCAGGCACTTTGGCCTGGAGTAAGTGTGTCAGTAGCACTCATGGCTTCACCATTTTTTCTTCGGGATCTAATATTTTGACTTCTTTCCGTATTCTAGGTATTACTCCTCTGTCTAAGGAACAGCTTTACATCTGTAAAGTGAGAATAACACTAATGTTTATCTCACAAGAGGTTTAAGGAGGTAAATTATGGCAATGCATGAAACTAGCTTAACACAATGCCTGACACTGCTAAGGAGCTCAGCAAAAGTTAATTGCTTTTAGCACAGCTGGATTCCCATGAGGAATTTTAGGCAAAGTATATAAGGCTCCTATAATTTTGAAGGCTCTTTGGAAATGTTTTAATTTCAGTATTTTTAGAATTAGAAGATAGTCAACATAATAATGATGTGTAGAACAGTAAATCAAGGGTGATTTCTATTTCACTAACATAATCACAAATATTTATACATAAGAAAGAGCTTCACAGACAGAAGTACCTGGGGGCTATAAAATCTTACTGTGGGCTGGTTGTCAGCAGTTGTAGCGACAGTGGTAGCAGAACCTCACCAGTAAAGGAGAGGTAAAACTAAAACAATAAGGTTGTGACTGAGTCATTTCTGACCTAGTCGTGGTAGGTAAAGCTCTCAGTGAAAGTCAGAGCGCCTTTTTGGGTTTGGTTTTTATTACTCTTCTGCTATCTCTTTTAATAATAGATAAATGAATCGCTTTAACAGAATACATTGTCATTTGTGCCCTAACTGAAAAGTCCAGTTTTTTGTTTTGTTTTGTTTTGTTTTGTTTTTGAGGCAGGGTCTCGCTTTTGTGGTTCGGGCTGGCCCTGAGCTCAGCCTCACACTCACATCACAGCAATCCTCCTGCCTTTGCCTCCCAAGTACTGGTGAGCCACCACGCCCGGCACTGAGGTATGTGGCACTAGTTGCTGCTGGGCGTGAGTCTCCACCCCCAGTATGGCATGTGGTTACCGGGAAATTGAACCTGGGCCCTTGCACTTGCAAGACAGGCACCAGAACCACTGAGCTAAATCCCTGGCCCGAAAAGTCCAGTTTATGCAAAGACAGAAATGATTGATTTACTTCAATTTTAATGAAGAAAATCATATTCTATATAAACTGTACCAAGGAGTAAAACATGCCAAGTTCTCACAATACATTTGTTTACATAGTATTTTCATAACTGAATTAGCTTATCTCTCTATTGACCAAAGACAAACCTTATTAGTCTTATAAGATTCTTGCTAAACTTACTGAATTAAGTCTTAGGGACTTACTAAATGACAGAGGAAAGGGATTAAGGCAAGGAATGAATAAAGATTGTGCCATAGCTTTAACGTCAGTGAATAATAGACACACAGCAGTACTGTAACAGGTTTTAGGGGAAGAAACAGCTTGGCTTTAATAGGATTTCTCATTTGCATCTCCCCCTAAAGCCTTTAGTCAGCGATTCTGTTTAACATTGAAGTTTGCCCTTAAAATTATATATATATATATATATATATAATATTATTATATACATTAATATCATATATCATATAGATCATTTAAAATAGTTTATGTCAACAAAATGTTCACTAGTCTGGACTTGCCTAGCAGTTTGTAATAATTTGATGGGTTCTCAGCCTTGTCAGCATTTCTAGAAAAATTTGTGTTCTTGCGCACAGTACACTTGATTTGTAACAGACATGGGAGATTATCCCCTATAAGTAAGTTTTCTGGAAATTAAGTATTTTTCTATAATGTTAGGTACATTAAGAAAATCAGGCAAGACACAGGAGTGCAGTATAAAGAGAGGCAGCAGCAGTTCCCTTGCTGTACTGCAACACAATTTTTCCCAATTTTGGTTGAGATGTTTGCTAGGGTATAGTTTATCAGTTCCTACCAGTAAAAAACATGCTCTTACTAAAGAGAAGCTCTTTATTACTTGCAAAATAACTAATTTTTTTTTGAGACAAGGTCATCCTTTGTAGTTCAAGCTGGCCCTGAACTCAGCCTCAAGTTCACAGCAATCTTCCTTCCTCTGCCTCCCGAGTGCTGGGATTACAGGCGTGAGCCACCATGCCCGGCACTGTGGTATATGGTTATGATTGCTGCTGGGTGGGAGTCACCAGGCCCGGTATTGTTGTGTGTAGTTATGGGGGATTGAACCCTGGTCCTTATGCTTGCAAGGCAAGAACTAGAACCACTGAGCTAAATCCCTAGCCCAAATAACTAATGTTTTTGATGCTTACTAAGTACCAGTAATTCTTTTAAAACCTTCCATGGATGTTGGAGCTTTGAGTATCACAATCATTCTCTAAGGTAAGTCTTACCTAGCATAAAAGGTAGTTTGGCTTTTTAGCTTACACATAAGCAGCCAGTAAAGCACAGTGTCTAAGATGGAATAGGCTGGTTACAAAGAAAAATAATTGAAGCCACGTAGCTAGACAAGTAACAGCAAATAGGAAAAATGCTAATGAGTTAGTAAGAACCTAACTCATGCAAGAAACTTCTTCAGCAGAGTATGCTATTGGTTGGCAATTTCTACCTCTGTGTTGAGTTTCTAAAAATTTTAAAATGCAGAGTAACAGACTCTTTGAATTCTGTCAACTGAAAAACTAAGTCTCTTTAAACCCTATATTATAAAGTCTAAACCTCAATTGGTTACCTTGAACCCATGAGCTGCTGGTAGCAAGTGATTTGGGATAACTGAACAAGTTCCCAGGCTCTGCTTATCTATGAAAGACCAAGACAAAGAAGGCACCGACTGTCCCTACTTGCTAGGATGTCACCCAGCCACCGGAAGTGTTTCTTCTTCTTCTTTTATTTCTATTTATTGTCTTTAATCTCCTTTCTTTCTGCAGTTTCACTCTTTGACTTCATGAGACAACAGTCTTGGTTTGTATAGTGGTAACTGTTTAATGAGGATCCTCATTTACCTGTCTATTTATTTTTGTTCTAGAGATTCAACTCAGGGTTTTCAACTGAGTTACATCCTCAATTCTTTAAAAAATAATTTTATTTCAGACAGATTCTAAGTCACTCAGCTGTCTAGATTGGGCTCGGATTTTCATTCTTCATGATTCAGCCTCCAAGAGAGCTGGGATTACAGGCATGTGCTGTCACATTCAGGTTAAAACTTTCATTTTTATCGATGGGGAAAAGTGATTAAACCACAAAGTGGTGGCATTGGAGTTCCACAAAGTGTGACTATAGAACCCACAGGTGCATACAGATATCATTGATCCCCAAAGTCCTTGCTAGTCTGTCATGAATGGGGGTTTTTGGGCCTGGACCTCCTGAGTCAGCATCTGTGTTTAATAAGATCTCAGGGGTTCATGTGCAGAGTGAAGTTTGAGAGTCTCTGGGACACTGTCTCCCTTTCTGTCTCTATTAACCAACCCTATATCATATATTATATAGATCATTTAAAATAGTTTATCTCAACAAAATGTTCACTAGTCTGGACTTGCTTAGCAGTTTGTAATAATTTGATGGGTTCTCAAACCAACCCAGGAAGGCATTTAACCTCAGCAAACCTCAGGTTTCCTGTCTGGAAAACAGCTATAATAATACAGACTTGGATCTGCTGTGATGATAACATGAAACAGTGTTATGAAGAGTCTGGCGCTTAGAAAAGGCTTGACATCTGGCCAGAACAATGGTGCCTCAGCATTCCCAGACTTCAGACATGCTCAGCAATATCATCCGGAGGACTTAAAAGCCTCTTCACTCATCTGGCCTCAAATACTCAGTTATTCTTTTCAGCGCTGAACAGCTGATGACTTAACATCTGCCAATGTTCCCTCCCCCGTAAAAAGTCCTGTAAAGCATTGCCTTTGGACTCAGTAGCGCCGTCTGCCTCCAAGTCTAACTTCCTCTCTATTACACTGAGTTTCTTATTATTGTTTCTTAAACTTACTTTGTTTACTTTATCATTAAAAAACAAAAACCTCACAGGCTCCCTTAAATTCAAATAATTAATCTTTGACAGAACATAGCTGCTTACATTTAAAACTTGTCAACACAATTATTGTTATAGTGATCTGTTCAGCTGGGAGTAGTGGGACATGCTTGTAATCTCACTCATCAGGCGGGTCATGAGTTCAAGGCCAGCCTGGGCTACACAGTGAATCCAAGCTTGGCCTGGGCTATATTACAAGACCCTGTCTCAAAACAAATCAAAAAGCAATGCAAATTATCTGTTGAATGGATCTATCCTGTGGAGAAAAAAAATAGGAAAAAGAATTTAAAGAATTCCTTTAAATTATATCTTTATAAATATTGTCCAAATTTGTATAAATACTGAAAAATCATGAATTATTCATCAGTGAAAAAAACATTTTTAATTTTTATTTTCTGTTTTTCTTCAACCGAAAAACTTAGCAATAAATTATCAAAAGCTTTAAAATATAAAGCCAGTTCAGCTTTGGATTAACATATGGGCAATATTTTCACTAAAATTGCTTTTTAGTAACCTTCTCTCAGATAAAAATCACAGGAAATTTTACTATATCCAATGTTTGCAATGGAAGGTTGCTCTTGTCCTTATGAAATAAACATAGAACAGATAATATAAACCACATATAAGGGAAATTGAATGATAATCATAAAGCTATAAAACTATCGACCAGATTATAATTATATTAGAATGTTGTTCTATTTTAAGACCTTGGTCTACAGTAAAATCTATCCCCTTGTCCAGTAACTTGGACATGCCCTGAGTGATCTCAGAACTCCTAAAGCAAATAACTGTCTTGATTTTTGTTGTATTACTTAACTTTTTCTTTTTAAAAAACAAATAATTTTGCTGAGGGTGGTGGAGAGGACCTGTAATCCCAGCACTCAGGAGGCTGGAGGGTTACCATGAGTGTGGCCCACCTGGAATACATAGTGAATTCAAGGCCAACCTGCATTACATAGTGAGTCTCTCTCTCTCTCAAAATTCTGAAATTCTCTGTAAATAAAATATACAATAATCTTGTTTATCCTGTTTATAAGTTCTTCATGTTGTCGTATGAGATAGCAGCTTATATTAATGTTAAATGTTTTTTAATGCATTGTTGTATAAATATGCTACAATGCATCCACTCAACTGCTAATGGACTTCTGGTGGTTTCTTAATTTTCAGGATGAGAAAATTGAGCCTAAACCTTAAGTGGTTACCCAAAACCTGTGAGTTCTTAAGTGTGTCTCCTACTGGATGGGCCTATTTGTGTGGATTGTAGATTCTGCTCATGTCATTTTATTAAGGAAAGTTTGCAATTGTTAGCACCAATTTGTAATTCTATTGGCAATAGAAGAGTTCTGACGGCACTGCACCCCCACCAGCATTTAGTGTTGTTAAGGCATTTTGCCAATCATGTTGGTTTATAATAGGAAATCATTGTGATTTTAAATTGCATCTCCATATGAAATTATCTTTTGCTATGTTAGCATTCAAGTGGGAGTCTCATCTTCTGTGCTATTAATTGTTCAAAACAAATTTTTTATGTTATATTCCATTACATTGTTTTATTTGTTTTTTTTTTTTTTTCTTTTCTTTTCTTTTTTTCTTTAGACAGAGTCTCACTTTGTAGGTCAGGCTGGTTTTGAACTCAGCCTCGAACTCATAGCAATCCTCCTGCCTCTGCCTCCCAAGTGCTGGGATTACAGGTGTGAGCCACCATGCCTGACACTGTGGTGTATGGTACTGATTGCTGCTGGGCATGAGTATCCACACCCAGCATTGTTGTATGTGGTTACCAGGGATCAAACCCAGGCCCTTGAGCTTGCAAAACAGGTGCTGGAACCATTGAGCTAAATCCCCAGCCTGTAGATTGTTTTATTCTTAGCAATTCCTGTTAAGAATTTGTGAAATTTTGGGAAGTATTTTGGATATTTGTCCTTCATTTATTTTATATATTACAAATAAACATATTTATATGCATTTTTGCACTTTTATTGATGTATTTTGATAAGCAGGTGCTCTTAATTCCAATATAATCAATTTTATTAATCTATTCCTTTATGGTTTATGCTTTTTATGTCTTAAGAAATCATTTCCTACTCTAAGTCACAAACATGATATACATCTGCATTGACTTAGGTTTTAAATTTATGCTTTTTATCTGTTTGAAACTGATTTTTTAAGGGAGTAAGGTAGATATCTGCTGTGGTTTGATGTGGTTTGTCTCTCAAGCTTTGACATGTTAAGCTTAGAGGCAGAATCTTTAAAAGACGGACATGGTGAGAGCCATAGTTAGATCACAGGACTCCAGCCTCATGAATAGATTAATGCTACCTCTCATGAGAAGAGCTCAGGTCTCATGTGACTGAATTAGTTCACAAGGGAGTAGGTTGTTATAAAATAAACCCTCCCACTCAGACCTTCTATTACCAGATTTTGGGGTGGTAGAACCTCCTTCTGGAGATGATTTCTAGGTTCTGTCCTGAGGAAAGGATTGTATTGTCTGGAGCAAAGTTTTATAAGACAAAAGAAAACAGGCTCTGCAGACTGAGTTTGGGTCCAGTGAGACTGGAAAAGGAGTATACCCTACAGAAAGAAGGTGGCCACATTGCAAGAGAGGAAACACTGGCCAAACTCAATGTAGACTGTCCTTCTTGTCATTACCCACTCTTCAGGTTGACATTGTGTCCAGGTCATCCTAGAGAAAACCTGCTTGCGTTCTCCTGAGAAGTCCATGCTCAGGGCTTTGGGAACTCATACGTCCCATGGTCTTGTCACACCTCCTTTCCCGGCGAGGTTTAGCTTCTCCTCACTTTCCTGTCTCACTGCTTTGTGTGCAGTCCCCTTTCTGCTCTCTACTAGGCTCCTTGCTAGAATTCCGGTGCCATGCTCTTTGGACTCTTCATCCACCACTATCTTTTTTCTTTAAAAAGTATCCAGAACCAAGTGTTTTGTTATGGAAATACAAAACAGACTAAGACAATGGCTCAAGCTAATTTTTATCCAAATGAATAAGCAACTGTCCCAGAACTCTTTCTTGTTAAATCCATCCCTTTCTAGTCTATCTTCATCTAACTCTGTCACATGTCAGGTGTTCATATATGCGTCACTCTTTTTCTGAGTTTTGTTTTGTCCTTTAATCTATTTGCCTACTGTCTTGTCTGCCACACTCTTCTACAAAAAGCCTTCCCACTTTCTTTTGTATGAAAGTCTTGAATATTCTTGTCCTTTACTCTGCTTATCTTCAAAATTAGGAGTTGGTACTAAGTCTGAATTATTTCTCCAGCTCTAAAAGGTTCATTTTATTCTAGAGCAGAACTATTGTATAATCAAATGATAACTCTGGATTTAGAAGTTATTTTACTAAATTATATTAAAATAAAGGAGTACCTGTTTGTGGGCTTTATCAATTTTAGAGCAATGGTATTATCAGTGTACCCATATTTATAGAGTGCAGTCACCCTTCAGTGTCCATGAACAACTGATTCCATGACCTCCCAGGATAACAATATCTGCAGATGCCCATTACATCTGCATAGTATTTGCATAACATTTGCATTTGGCTTTCACATATCTTCCTGTACACTTTAAGATATGAATAGTACCTAGTACAATGTTCATGCTATGTCAATAGTTGTTAAACTCTGTTCTTTCAGGAACAGTGACAATAAAATGTCTGTAAACCTTTAGTACAGATGCACCTTTTTCACTGAGTCTCTTTGA
>PVIR01016725.1:0-36149 GCA_004026965.1 Petromus typicus | reverse complement strand
TTTTTTTTTTTTTTTTTTTTTTTTTTAGGTTTTTTTTTTTGAGACAGGGTCTCGCTTTGTAGTTCAGGCTGGCCCTGAGCTCAGCCTCAAACTCATCACAGCAATCCTCCTGCCTCTGCCTCCCGAGTGCTGGGATTACAGGCGTGAGCCACCATGCCCGGCACTGTGGTATGTGGTGCTGGTTGCTGCTGGGCGTGAGTCTCCACACCCAGTATAGGTATGTGGTTACCGGGGATCGAACCCGGGTCCTTACGCTTGCAAGACAGGCGCCGGAACCACTGAGCTAAATCCCCGGCCCGAACCTTGACTTCTTGCAGCTAGTTCCTATGTCCTAAACTCCATAGTAACATACAGAACTAAAGACTAAGGGAGGGCATTACAAAGGTCATCAGATGTTCTCATTCTGTAAATCTGAAACAAAACTTACTTAGCACTGGATAGCTTCACCGTCTGATGGAGCTTCTCTTTAGAATTTAGAATGTCAGGAGCCGGGCGCATGGTGGTTTGGAGATTGTAATCCCAGCACTCTGGAGGCAGAGGCAGGAGGATTGCTGCAAGTTTGAGGCCAGCCAGGGCTACAAAGTTGTCTCGAATAACTTAAAAAAAAAAAAAAAAGAAAAGAAAATTTAGAATGTCGAGCAAAAAGGAGAGAACATAAACCTGTCAAAAGGATTCAAGATGAAAGGAAAAGGGAAAGACAAAAGCAGGGAAAAGCAAAAGCAACCTCCCAAAGGCGCTGCCCTGTTACAATGTCACTTTGTAACCTGTACAGCCAGGTACAGCAAGGCTATCACTTTGTAACCCAATGTCACTTTGTAACCCAACTAATAGCTAACTCCCTGAAAGTATGGGTCTTGGTGTCTTGTGTTCTGTTGACTTCTTGGCATCTAGAATAGACTCTGGCTCATGACAAGTATTCAGTTAATACTTATTAAGGAAAGGAATGTATCTTAGTGGGTCCAACACAGCAACACAGTATACTCTTTACCCTATTTCCTTTAATGACTATATCTTGCCTTCTTCTCTGTCCCCAAACTTCCCACCATCTCTCTTTCCTACTGACTTCACCTCTGGTTCACAGAAAAATAGAGACAATTGGAAGACAGTGTCCTCACTCCTTACCACAGCTCCCAGTTCCCTTGATCAGCATCTGTAACCCTGTCCCTACCAAAGCCCCGCCCAGCCTCCTCCCCTCCTTTTCCGAGTCTTGCCTTCTCTTCTCTTTCCATCCGCCTCTTTCTAATTTCCACTTGGCTTACAAAATTTCCTGTCACCCATCTCTCTAAGCCCTTGCGTGTTCCACCCACGATGGTGCTCTCTCTCTACTTGCCCCTCTCCCAGATGAAGACCTCCAGGGCCTCCTGCTTTGCTTGGAGAAGCAAGCTTTGCTTGCTCCCTCTCACCTTCCCTATCTCACTTTCATCCGAGCACTGATCACAACTGGGCATGACTTCGGCTGTTTATTTTTATTATCTGTGTCTAACATAAAAGCTCCCTGAAAGTATGGATCTTGGTGTCTTGTGTTCTGTTGACTTCTTGGCATCTAGAATAGACTCTGGCTCATGACAAGTATTCAGTTAATACTTATTAAGGAAAGGAATGTATCTTAGTGGGTCCAACACAGCAAGAACCCACTTATTGCTACATTAATAGCTAAGTCCCCCAAAGTGCTGGATACTCCTGAGAGCAGAGGTCTTTTGTAGGTTTTTCCATGGGCCTCTGGGTGCTTAGGAAATGTGATAAGTTTATTGCTTCATCAAGGGAGTCCAAGAGTTCTGCCGTCTACTACACAGGCTACTTCTCTGAGAGTAAATGCGTGATGTAAGATGAATATTGTGAGTAACAGATAGGCTGGGCAGGGACAGATGGGGCTGGCCACCGCTCTGGGCTGGAATAGAGGTAAAGGAGAGTCTTCTCCTTTGGGATTCTCCTATCACAATTCTGGCCTTGAGGTCATATTACGTTCTGGTGTGTGTGTTACAGGACGAGAAGTATACCTTGGTGATGGTGGATCCCGATGCTCCCAGCAGGTACAACCCCTCAGCGAGGTTCTGGAGACACTGGCTGGTGACGGATATCCAGGTAAGGAGACAGTCGACACCTCTGACTCACCTGAGATTGTGGCGGGAAGGTAATTGTCCTGTGTCATCTCAGCTGTCACTCAGGAGGCCTAGAGACCCAGATAAGCGAGGACTTTTGTGTCAGGGGCACATGGCATGTGGCTGTCACTGCTCCTCCCAGGTGAAATCTAACCATTTCAAAATATGTTCAAGGACTAGCAGTGAGTGCACTGGTGACACAGCTCTCGGGAAGAGAGCAAAGGGAAACCCCGTTACTTGGTAGTCACTGATTTGCGGGCATAGGTGATCTTCCATGGTCAACTTCACGGTCACGGTGAACTAAGAACTGGCTCAGGAACGTTCCAAAAGCGTGATGGCTGGCACCGGCGGCGCACCACTGGCCAGGGAGCTGTGCGACTGTCACGCGGGGTCCTGGGGCATGCGCCCCTGCGGGGGTGAGGGGCACAGCAGAGGCTTGCTAATTTCCCTCTCTACGTTTTACCTCCTGATAGTTATGAAGGCAGCATTTTCTTCAGACCAGGCCTTTCAATATTTTACTATCCTAACATGCTCTACAGTCACCCCTGGGTATTTCCAGGGGAATGTGGGTTCCAGGTAGGTACCACAATCCACTGGTACACAAGTACCTTGTATTAAATGGTGCAGTATTTGCTTAGAGCCTGTACATATCTTCCCCAATACTTCAAATCTTCCTTGGATTACCAATACCTAATGCAATGTAAATGTCATGTAAATAGTTGCTATATTGTATTGTTTAGGGAATAAAGACAGGAAAGACATCTGTACGTGTTCAGTGCCGACATAATTAATATGTCCTCCAATCTGTAACCAGTTGAATATTCAGAATTCACAAATACAGAGGACGAGCTATATACAATATGCATTTATTTCTCAATCTCATTCAGTTATAGAATCTTTTGTTCATGAATGCCTGACAGTGTACTTTGGGGAAATCCATATGAGCCTGTAAGAGTTACGAATATGTGCCTAAGAAACCTGTAGATGGTTTTTGCAAAGAAAGGACAAAGGTCTCCACCCCAAAGACAGTGGGAACCTAGAACTAGAAAAGCTAAGTTTGGATCTGCTTTGGGTTACAGTTGGTTACCCAGTCATTGTTCCCTGGTGCCCCCTGAGTATTTTGCCTTTACATATTAACATGCAAACCAAGCTGCCTATTTTTTGTGTTTCCAGTCGTGCTCTGATGCGATGGCCCGCTGAGAGTACTCTGGACGCTGAGAAGAAAACCGTGGGCCCAAGGGTTGTGTCTCCTGTGCCAGCTCCCTGGGTGGGGAGGAGTGTCCGTCTAACTAGTGGTATCTCTCACACCAAAGTAGGGGTAGGGAGAGGGGCGTTACTCTGGCAGAGCAGGGTTGGGGAGGGTCACACTGTGGGTTCGGGTCAGGGGAGGGAAGTAGACACAAGACATCAGTCTCGTCTAGACCACTGCGGTCTTCTGGCTTGTGTGAGGCTCACGAGTGTGGAAGGCTCAAGAGAGGGGGTTAATGGGGCCGGGAAGTTAGCTCAGTGGTTCCGGTGCCTGTCTTGCAAGCACAAGGACCCGGGTTCGATTCCCCGGTAACCACATAACAATACTGGGTGTGGAGACCCACACCCAGCAGCAACCAGTACCACATACCACAGTGCCAGGCGTGGTGGCTCACCCCTGTAATCCCAGCACTTAGGAGGCAGAGGCAGGAGGATTGCTGTGATGTGAGTTTGAGGCTGAGCTCAGGGCCAGCCTGAACCACAAAGCGAGACCCTGTCTCAAAAAAAAAAAAACCTAAAGAGAGGGGGTTAGCTCTGAAGATCACATTCACAGCCTTCCCTGCACACGCAAGACTTCCCTTGAGCGGGTCCCTGCAGATGTGGCCAGAATAGTTCTAAGTCATGGGACTATGACGCCGCCTCTCTTTAAACCCTGAAGCCCCACCCTCACCCACCACCCCTCACTCCAGTACCCACTCAGGGTGCCTCTCTTACAGCTGCTCTGCATGAAGCATGGCTTCACCTCGGCAACCCCAGCGGAAAGGCAGAGCAGGTGGCAGGTGACAGGTGGCAGCTGCTGGGCAAGACTGCTGAGCTACAGAGCTTAACCAGGCCACCTGCCGGGTGCAGCCCTCAGCTTCCCAGTCTGGCAGGGCAGGCTCAGGTTTCCACGCATGTTCACCCACTCCCTCTGTCTGGGTGCCTGGCCGGAAACAGTAGCTCTTCTTACTCTGCACATGTGGCCCCCCACCCCCTCCCCCCGCCCAGAGTTCTGCCAGCTACAAAGATGGTGTAAGCCTCTCTGTTTAGCTCTCAGGTCCTGGGCCTCAGCCAAAAGAAGAGAGGGCACGAATGACGCCTAATTAAACTTCCTCCACAGTGATGCTCACTGCAGCCAAATGGTCTGTCTTAGTTACTGTCCTGTCTCTGGACAGAATATACAACAACCACTTCTCTTTTTTTGAGACAGGTTTTACTGTAGTTCAGGCTAGCCTTGGACTCACCTTTACCCTCCTGCCTTAGTCTGCTGGGTGCTGGGATTATAGGCACAGGCCACACACCATACCAAAGACTCACACAGGACAGTGCTGGGCCAGCGAGGCTGGTGGAATGCAGATTCCTGGGCCCCCTGCATGCCCCGCACAGCAAACACTTGAGTCTGTCTGGAGAGAGCACGTTGGGCAAGCATCCTGGAGGAGCGGTGGCTGGGAGGGGAGCTGCAGGGTGATGCCGGATGCCTCAGTGGTGCACAACACCTCATGTCTGTGGAGCACTTTTCAAATGAAAACGCTTGAGAAATCTTTGCCACTTGTGTTCACTGTGTGACTGGCATGACCCATCTTATAGCCAGGGGAAGATCATGGGCTGTGAGGGGGACTCCCAACCACCCGGGCTAGTCAGACCGCACCGTCCTATCAGTTCCACTGAGTGGGGCCATCATGCACCCCTCCCCTGAGATAGGAGACCCTCCGCCCAGGCACCCCCGGGGAAATGCTATCTTGGTAACTGATGTACCTGGTCAGCATTTTGAACCCCATAAAACCATACCCCACAATTCATCACTGCCCAAGCATTCTCAGAAGTAGAGGGTGTAGCAATATCACTACAGAGTCAGAATGTCAATGGCCCTGCAATTCCTAGGGGCCTAAGAGGCAAATTTGATGAGACTCAAGCTGGCCCTGGTGTTAGGGATCAGGTCTAACTGGGCGATGGACGAGGCCGTGGCCACAGGAACCCCACAGAAGGGAAAAATGTTTGGAAGAAGACAGCAAGTATGAAGGTCTCAGGAAATCAGGGAGGTCTGGGGCCCCTCCTCTCTCCCTAGATAGACCTCCAGGCTCTGGACGGTGCAGCACAGGGCTCTGGACATGCAAGAGACTTAAATAAAAACTAAGAGTTACAGAGCTGCCCAACAGTAGGGACAAAACATTCAGAGTGTCTTTTTGTTCACTTAATTCAGCAAATATGTTTGATCAGCGTGGCTCAAATCCCAGACCCACCATTATGAGCTGTGTGATGTTGGACTAGTTGCTCAGCTTCTCTGTGTCTCCGTAAACTCACTTGTAAAATGCACATACGGTCTCCGCCTCACACTGCTGGAGTGAAGCTTAACCGAGCTCGAGTGCCTGGAACACACCCAGAGCACACAGTCGGCCCTACACGCTATATCGTGGTCATTGTTCCGAGACCAGCAGCTCCAGAGCTCGGAGGTCACAGTGCAAACAAAGTTGAGGAACACACTGCTCGGCATAGGGCTCCCGACCTGTGGGAGGGCCCAGAGGCAGGCTGGCCACAGGGTTTCCCAAGCCTGTTTTCCATGGACTCTGGAGCAAGACTAGGCCTTAGCCCCCAATCCCAGCTTGAGAGGGCAGATGCACTGAGCTATCCCACATCCTTCTTGGCCTTCTTTGAAATTCTCCCAGTGAGCAGAAGCAGTTGCTCTCGGAGCTTGGACAGGGAGCATCTTTCTCCTGCAGGGCAGTGTCCTTCCTTAAAGATGCTTTTCAGTTTGGATTCAATCGAAATAATAATCTTCGTGCTGAAGCCTAATTAAGATATCAATTAATTTGCATCATTCATTTCAGAAGCGGCACTTATAGGTTCCCCTTCTATTTGTCTCTGAAATTAGTGCTCAGGGCTTTTCATACAGATATTTTCATTAGACTTTTTATTGTTAATGGGAATATTGAACACAGGGAGGTAGTGCATTAATACTTTCCACAAAGAATATCCTGACTGGTGACAAAGAACACGAAGAGCAATTAAGGAGACAAGAGTACCTTTTTTTCTTCCAAAAAAGAAAATCTTCCTAGAAACCGTCAATGATTCTAAAATTTGCCCCTGAAGATCTTTTTTGTTTTAAGAAAGAAAAGGAACCAGCAAGTTCATGCTTCCCTCTCATTCAGTGCCCTCGTCCTTCGGCAGCTGTAAAAGCAGCAGATCCTGGGTTGATTAAAGGACCGCTCAGGGGTCCTTATTCTGTCTATTTTCCCTCAAGGTTGAATTTTTCTATAATTAGAGTTTTAAAAAAATGTTTTGAAAGACTGCTAAGTGCATCAGGTGAATAAGACAAATGGAAAACCCAAAAAACAGGCCAGGGATTGCAGCCCCCTGCTTTCCAGTCCCGTGGTCAGTGTGTGCCAGGGCCCTTGTGTTTGTGTGACTGGTCCGGGGCTAAAGGGGCTGAAGCAAGATATGTCGCCGGTCCGAGACCATGACTTCTCAACCCTGAAATGGACGCAAACCCTTGCTGTTCAGGGCAGAGGCAAAGAAAGAGGAAATTCCATATGCAAACACCAGCTTTCCTAGAGAGACACTAGAAAGCAGCCCGTTTCTCTTCATTCTAATCAATGGAGCGGCAGATCCTTAAAAACTTAAATATGTATACAAATAATGACTCAGTATGATTTTTTACTATCCCCAGCCAGTGGCGATCAACAGAATAAAGAGTCTTTATCAGGGACCCACTGAGATGAAGAGGGCAAACCAAAGATAGAAGTTTAAGAAAATCATTTCTTTTACTGAGACTTGCATTTTCAATTTTGCTGCATATTTGCCCTGCTGTCCATGCATGTAATGAAGAGGGGACACATTAAGTAATAAACACACTGGGTGTGTTGGTCCATACCTAGCACTTGAGAGGCTGTAGCAGGAGTCACCCCAAGTTCAAGGCCATCTGGGCTAGATAGTGAGTTTAAGGCCAGCTTGAAATTCACGGAGACCCAAACCTATAAATCCCAGCACTCTAGAAGGCTGAGGCAGGAGAATAGCAAGTTGGACCCCAGCCTGGTCAATTTAGCAACTTACTGAGACTCTGTCTAAAAGTAAAAAGTAAAACTGGTCTGGGGACGCAGGTCAGGACCAAGGCCTGAGGCTCAATTCCCAGTGTCACACAAAGAAAGCAATGGACAACCAAAGGCCATAGTTCATGCTCCCCACTGGGTCAGACCATGGTCCGAAGAAGCACTGTTGAGTTCACTATGGAGAGCACTGTGGTCAGAAATCAGACTGTGGGGGCCGGGGAGTTAGCTCAGTGGTTCTGGCGCCTGTCTTGCAAGCGCAAGGGCCCGGGTTCGATTCCCCGGTAACCACATAACAATACTGGGTGTGGAGACCCACACCTAGCAGCAACCAGTACCACATACCACAGTGCCGGGCGTGGTGGCTCACGCCTGTAATCCCAGCACTCGGGAGGCAGAGGCAGGAGGATTGTGATGTGAGTTTGAGGCTGAGCTCGGGGCCAAGCCTGAACCACAAAAGCAAGACCCTGTCTCCAAAAACCTAAAAAAAAAAAAAAAAAAAAAAAAGAAATCAGACTGTGCACAGCTCAGGCTGGGCTCTGACTCCCAGATGCGATGCTCTGAGCCTCAGTTTCTTCATTTTAAAAAATGATCACCATAATGACATCAGCTTTCCCAGTGTTCTATGCGATGACAGCTTTTTGGGGTGAGGGGGTTGCCAGTGACAGGGATCAAACTCAGGACCTTGTGCTTTGAGGAGGGCATAGTGCCACTGAGCTAAATCCCTGGCCCAAAATGATAGCTCTTGACACAAAATAATAGGACCTTGAAAGGGATTCTTTGATCCACCCACAACCTTGACCTCAGGCCACAGTGACCACTGAGGGTTTCACAGTTCCCCGGGACCACTGGCCATCACGGCTCTCCTCTTGGCCTTTCAAGTCTAGGTGGATTCAGGCCCAGCTGGGTGATCTGGTGTGACCCAGGCTGGCTTTGGTGGACTAGACCTTGGGCCTGCAGGTGGGGGCTTCTACTGCCATTCCCCCTCTGGGGACCACCCAGAACTCGGGGTGGCTCAGACTCCCCTGAGCTCTTCCAGGCCACATCCAGGACCCAGGCCAGGCTGAAGCAGCTTTCATCCAAGAGGTTCGGCCTTTATTTTGACCACAGCCCCCTAGCACCTCTGCCATTTCCTTATCACTTCCAGTCCCCACTCCGCTGTCATTGTCCTATCCCAGAGATGCCTTCGCTCCCATTCAAAAGAATTTAAATAAAATGTTGCTATAAAGTGGAATATTATCTTTTGATGAATGTTTTTAAAGCCCTTTAGGATTTCATGGTAATTTGCAGTATGAAATTATTTGGAGATAAGAGCCAAATTAGCTCTCCTGTGCTGAGGTCGCTCTGTCCTGTTATCCATGTGAGCCGTGTTTAAATATAATCAGCCCTTAGACTAATGCAGCATAATTGTTCATTTGAAATAGCTTTTTTTACTCCATTCAATGAGTCATTAAAATATTCAAGGGATAATGCAGTGAATTGGAAATGAATTTATCATATTATCCCATACATACTGTAGTGCTTCAGGTAACTAAGGAGAGAGGGTGTGCAGGGAGAGAGGGAGGAAAGGGGGAGAGAGGGAGAGAGAGAGAGAGAGAGATGGAGAGGCAGTGTGCACAGGAACATGGTAAACAAAGCTGTGTGGTGAGTCTAAGGCAAGCAGACATGGAGAGGCTGCCTGGGAGGGGAGAAATAGAAAATGGTGTTCTTTGAGCACTCTCTCTCTCTCTCTCCTGCTCTCTCTTTCTCTCTCTCTCTCTCTCTCCACTCTGAGAATCTGTGCTCTACTGCAGCTCCGCAGTTAACTTATTTTTATCAAATATGTTTATATCAGAAAGTCGTTATGGAAACCAATTCTGCCATCCAGGAGAATTCCTGGATCAGGCAAAAAGATCTCTCTCTAACACAGACACACACACGCACACACACACACACACACACACCACATCACAAACCACATACCGCAGCACAGTCCTATCACCCGTTTTGACATCTCTGATGGGGAGAGCCAACACCTGTGAAGTAGATACAACTAAAACCAACAGCCCCAGTCCCCTGCTGTCTTCACATAAGGAACCTAGGCTTGTCACCATCCCCTGGGCCTCAGTCACAAACCTTTGGCACAATTCCTGAGGAAGCCATAGGATTGGCGGGGCGGGGCTGCGACAGACTGAGGGGAGCAGTCTTTCTCCCTTGTGCTCAGGAAAGTCCCGTCTGCTTGGCCAGCACTATCTGTCCTGGTGACACCGTTTCCAGGGCTAGTGGCACCCTCAGGAAGACGGCCAGGAGAATGTGGCTGTAGAAACCATAGCAGAAAGAGAGAGCCACAAGACACAGCAGAGCCAGCTTTCTCTGAAGATTTGTAGAAACTTCCACAGGGGCTGGCAAGAGCTGCCACCTCCACTGGGTACCACGGTACCTGTGAGTGAAGGCTGACAGGTAGCGAGGTTTGGCTCCTTGTTACGAAGAAATTTCTAAGAACTCGAACTGCTTAAGAACCAACATCTGTCCCTTGGAGGAGCCAGATCTTTGTCAGGAAAGCAGCTACCCTTGTGTGACTATGGGAACTTTGCCCTGTGTAGGCAGCAGGTGTCCATAACCTGTAAGCTGTCCCTATCTGCTCTCTTTCCACTTCTGGCAGAGATAACTCTTCTTGGAGCTCCATCTAGGTAATTAATGTATAAATCAGGACAATACGTAAGAAGGATGCATTCATCAGCTTTTTGTTGATGTGACCAGACACTCGATACCTACAACTTAAGGGAGGGGAAGTTTATTTTACCTCACAGTTTCAGGGGTTTCCGTCCATGGTTGACTGGCACCAAGGCGGAACCGTCATGGTGGGAGAATCTGGTGCAGTAAAGCTGCTCACCCCATGGTGGACAGGAAGCGGGGAGAGCAGGAAGGATGGAGAGGCGGATACCAGGCACCAGATATAGATTCCTAGGTCCTTCCCCCATGTCTTACCCAGCACTGTATTTTGTATTTACATCTTATTTAATGTTCATACAAGCCCCAAGAAGAAACTAAGAATATTGAGACCTGAAGTGTATGAGTATGCAGCATGTCCAGGATTTGATCCTAAAACCTATACACATACTTACAAGTATTAGTCCACTTGCTGTTGCTGTAACCGAATACCCAAGGCTAGTTACTTCATTAAGAAAAGAGATTGATTTAGATCACAGTTTTAGAGATTGAAAGCCCAAGATTCGACAATTTCATCTGTTTGGCATCGGGTGAGGGCTGCGCAGCAAGGCCCAACACAGTGCTGGGACCATGTGTGAGAGAAATCACAGGCTGAGACAAAAGTTAGAGAGATTCATGGACTAGACTTGCTCTTTTTATAACTTGCTTTCAGAGGAACTGAATCAAATTAATCCTTCGGAGGGAAGAGCATCCCATTACTTTCCACCAGGCCTTATTATTTTAAGAGTAAAGTTCTCACCGCCAACACAATGGTGACCAGGTTTCCAGAGCCACACCTAGTCTGTGTATTCCACTCCCACTGCATACGTGCAGTCAACGCCAGAACTTGCTTCAGGACCCACTGAGAGGGCTAAGAGGTGGTTGTGCTAATGTGAACGACGTGGTCTGAGGTTGGTGGCCCCTCTACCCTCAGCCACACGACCTCAGTCATGGCATAGCCCCACGCTGGACAGCATAGACCTAGGAGATTGATTTTCCAATGTACTGTGAGCCAACTCTTCTGGTCCGTGAGTCTGCCTGGTCACTTGAGTACAGGAGATGAATGTCAGCCTTGCAGGATGCTGAGATGAGACTTGTAAAGCACCTGTCACCCAGCACCTGGCATTGAGTAATTTCTCCACATCTGCTGGTTTTCTACTCTGTTCATTTTGTCTCACCTTACACCCTCCCTAGTTCACTTCAAAAGTTGAGTCTTTGGTGATCAGGATATATTCCCTCCCAAGAGGTAGGACAGGGCCTGGCCAGGAGAATGAGCTGCAAGAGTGGTTATCACTTAAAAGACCTTGAGGAAGAAAAGCCACAAGCAGGCATCAGACTACAAAGGGACATGTTAGGGCCAACCGTGTAACCAGCACTGTGCTCAGCACCGTGGCTGTTTGAAACAGTATCATTAAATAAAAATAAGAATGTGATGAACACGTGTTAGGAATATCAAGTGTGGTTTGTTTTTCTGATGCCCAGTTGGAGAGACAAGGCCATCATGTAAGGAACAACTAGAGACTAATACTCAGTGACTCAGTGTCAGGTCCAGCCGGCCCGTTCGACGCAGGGAGAAGTGAGAACCGAGAGCGCACCCCTCTTCCTGATGGGACAACCTCTCCCCTTTAAGCTCACCCCGACTGAGAGCCCTGCTCTGATCATTTGGCCCTCTCTGTGCTCCTACTGCAGTCAGATGCGCCTCACCCAGCACCCTCATCACTCGGGACACTTATCATTTGAGTCTCTTTTCCCTCACAGGCCATTCCTTTCTGGAGAGCAAAACTGTGTCTTATTCTTACTCTCTCCTCAGCATTTAGCACAATATCCAGAACAGGAGAGGCCCTCGGTTAACACTGAGTGACAGAAGGCATGAAGGTGTGAATGGGTAAAAGAATGAAGCGGGGTGAAAGATGAGTAGATGGGTGGATGGATGGATGGATGGATGGATGGGTGGGTGGGTGGTCGGATAAATCAACTGATGGATGAGTGAGTAGAGAGAAGGGTGAATGGATGGATGGTGGGTGGATGGGTGTGTGGATGGGTGGGTGGGAGGGTGGGTGGGTGGATAGGTCATTGGATAGGTCATTGGATCGCTGAGTAGATGGGTGGATAAACAGACAAAGATCAGATGTGCCAGTGGATAAACAGAAGTGGCATCACTCTGTGATGATGTCATGGTGGAGAGAGAAATTGAGATGAATCTTGAATTAAGAACAAGTCGGGAAAGGTCAAACTTTATAAGAGACTGAATTTCAGGAAACAACAGCAGAACTAGAAGCACAATGTTTGAGAAGGTAGAAAAAAGAATCCCGAATAGATTTAAAAGCCAAGATGTCTGAGTTAACTGAGGCTCTTATTGCTCATCATTGTGTTGTTATTGCAAAAGATGCTGGTTCCCCTCTTATAATTTTCCCCCTCAAAAGTAGCCTTCAGAATATGACTTTTCCTTTTCTTTTTTTCTTTCTTTCTTTCTGTTTTGAAACAGGATCTCGCTTATAGTTCAGACTGGCCCTGAACTCATTATGTGGCCAAGGTCAGCCTTGAACTCACAGCAATCCTCCTGCCTCTACCTCCCGAGTATGGGATTTCAGGTGTGAGCCACCATACCCAGTGAGGATGATTTTTCTAAAATCTAAACATGAGCATATTTTTTTTCTGTGTGATGCTCTGAGCAACTCCCCAGTCTCAAAGGACATAGTTGTGGGCTGGGGATATAGCTCAGTGGTTCCACACCTGCCTGGTTAGCACAAGGTCCTGAGTTCGATCCTCCTTACTGCAAAACAGAAAAAAGAAAGGACAGAGTTGTACCTTCCCAGCACATCGCTTAAGGCCTCCACAGGCCTGGCCCCGCCTCCTTCTCCCTCAGGTCCTGCTGTTTCCTGCTGGCCAGCTCATATTGGCCCCATTGACTCTTCTGCTGCAGCCTCTACAGACCTTTGCTTGCTCTGAACCCTTTTCCTTAAATCCCTCTATGCAAACACACTCTTGCTTCAAAGGTGTCATGATCTCTAGGTGAACCACGCCTTCAGAGTCTAGATAGAGCTTAGATTTGTGCTCATGAAGTCATTCCCAGAAACTGAAAAGGGAAACGTGGACTCCCAGCTTGAGGTCTTGTAATATTAACCCTCATCAAAATTAAAAAACAGTTTTGTAAATGTATTGTCTGAGACAGCAGCGAACAGTGAAGATCAGGATGACCCAAAGCAAGTCACCGGTGTCCCCTTTCCTGGTTGGCACACGATCCTCTGGGCTCAGAAATACCCAGAAGCTCAGGACAGCCTGAGAGCAGAAGGCTTAGACCACCTGCATCATGAGAAGCTGTGGTGGATGGAGGGCTGTTGTGTGAGACTGACCAGCTCTGAGACATAGTAATAAATGAGTTAGTATTTATTGGTCCTAAGGTTGGTCGCTGGTGACATGCCACAAGATGCTGGCATGAGCCACACCTTGTTGACCCTTTTTGTGAACACTGCCCACCAGGTTTGTAGGGTCACACACACTTTCAAGGAATAGCTAATACAGTGGGTAATGTGAAACCCTTCATCTTGGTAAATCAGAAGGACAGGCTTGCATTACAAAAATTAACTTTAATAGGGATTAATCTGAAGTTCTATATTTAGGTCCCCAGCCCATCGCACACAATTGAGAGTGAGGAAGATCTAGCATGTCAGAGGTTCATGAAGGGAGAAGATTAAAAAGAGTTTTGTTAATTCCTAAGCTAATTTAAATCCAAATTTTAAGCTAATAATAGAATGTCAAACTGTAATGCAGGAGTTAAGACAGTTAATATAACCTCGGGCCACATCAGTAGAATGGAGGCTTTAGATCATTGAAGAATCATAGCTCTCCTTTATCTGTGCGGGTTAGACCACCTCATTCGTTCGTTCATTCATTCATTCATTCATTCATTCATTCGGCTTGTGCTCAGCTCAGCTTGGGCAGCAGGCTTCATTCAGGCACTGCAAACAGGAAGTTGATACAGTCAGATCCCTTCCATGAAGGAGCTTCTGCCTGGTGAGGAGGAAAGTCAGTGACTGACGCACAGAGTGGGCAGTGCTGGGCCAGAGTTAAAGTCTGAGAACCACGGAGAGAAGGAGGACGGCAGAGGAAGAGCTCTGCTCTGAGCAAGCAAAGCTCCCAGGAGGCTTCGTGAGAAGGTGTCTAGGCAGAAGGACCCAGACGTGGCCGAATCCGAAGCAGGCTGGTGGGGCTGAGGGCAGAAGGAGCGAGGCACAGGGTTGGGGGAGAGCAGGGCCCCGCTCTTCAGTGGGTCTAAGGTTGCAGCGACACCATTTAAGTCGTAGAGAGGCACCGTGAAGCCTCGTGCCTCCCGTTTCCAGTACCATACTGCACGCTCAGAACCTGTGGAGGGCGCTTCAGCCAGGCCTGGGCAAGGCGTTCAGCACCCAGACTCTGGGAGGACTGGAGCCGGGGCTCAAACTCCCGCGTGTTTTTAAGCAGATCTGACTTCTGTGCGAGTGCAGCACGCAGCCACGAGAGAATATTGTTCTCTAGAAAGAGGTGATAGTGGTCTGTATCAGGGCGAGAAAAGACATGGCGGGGACAACTTTGGGGCCTCTGCCACCATCAGCAATGGAGAGTGAAGGGTGGTACCAGGGCTCCTGGAGGTGTGTGCCATTTACTGAGCTGGGCACTGGAGTGCGGGCCGTGGGGGAGGCAGTGGACGTCTGAAGCTCTGTAGACTTGCGCGTACTGAGATGCCACTTAGATCTCCAAGGAGGAGCTTGAAACAGGGTGGAACTCCCCAAAGAGGCTGAGAGAGGAGCCTGGTTTTCCAATAAGGATGTGGTATGCGTTGCTGCCTCCTGGCTGGGCAGTTGTCTCTGGAGATGTCCAGGGAGAAGCTGTCTGCCGGGGGCCAGACCCGAGGCTGGGCCAGCTTGGCTGTCAGATGCTGGCACTTTACAAACAAGCCTGGGCCAAGCAGTCCTGAGAGGGGAAGGGAGGCCAGGGCTGCGCGGTGCCACCTAGGCCCAGAGAGGCTGGCTCTCTTTGGATGGTCACTGCCTTGCTTCAGAAACAGTTTGAGACCAGGATACCAAACACTTGTCCCCTAGGCCACTTGCCAGGTAGGTGGCCCTGCTCTAGCCCCTGGCTCTGGGTAGGTCTCTGTTGTCTCACCTGCAGGCTGAGATAGCCAGGTAGACTCGGGACGGGGCCTACCTGATCCTCCACTTAGCAGCCCTCAACCTTTCCCTCTGCCGGAATGTTGTTCATAAGCACAAGCAGCTCCCCTGGGCTTCAGAACACATGAAACAAGTTCCAAGTTCCGTGCAGTTCCCTGTGTGCTGCCCTCCCCATCAACAAAGCATTTCAGAACGCCAGCGAGAGCGCGCACGGCATTATTAGAGAGAGAACAAGGAAGCTGCTTTCATTTTTTTTTAAAGGTACATCACTCACTGGCTTTTTATTATTAGTCAGATCTGCCTGGGAACCTAGTTCCGTAGTGATTTGGGACCCACACTTGGGACCCATAGCAGGTCAGTGTCGCAAACTAACTGCAGACTACTGAGGACCAGTGTGGCCCAGTGAGCAAGGGTGAGGTGCAAATGGCTCTGGTTCTAGGAGCGAGAGTGAGCCAGCAGCCTCCTGCAGCCAAGGAGGAGCAGCTCCCTGAGCAGGCGTGTGAGGGACTGCTGCAGAGTCCCAGGTGGCCAGGGCGGACAGGCAAGCTCAGCATGGGGCAACAGGACTGAGAGACAGCAGGGGGCTCCTGGGCTCTCCTGCCAGTCTCTGCCCAAAAGACCCCATTGCGGAGTGTGAGCAGGGGCTGAGGGACAAATAGCCTATGGCCTGGCGTGCCAAGAAAGTACACCTCCCTGTGGAGAGCAATGTGGCACCCAGGCATGGTGAGGACAAAGTTGACCAGCATGCGCAGGATGCTCTGAAGACTGCTAGGTGGGGTGTGAGAAGGGCCAGGGGTAGGGACTTAGCTCGGGCGGAAGGACAGATGCTCAGAGTTCCTAGGGCTGCTGGCCTGTCAAGCCTTTGGGTAAGAATTAGCTTTTTCCTCTAGAAGACGGTGGAAGTCACTGTTTTCTCGTCTCCGTTGATGAACAGATTCTGGGTGGCAGGAGTCACCATAGAAACAGGTGCTATCTTAAGCAAATGAGCCTTATTAACCTTAAGAGTGGTGGAGTTTTCACAAGATTGCACATACAGGGTAGGAGGGAGAGCAGGGCTGTGGGGGAGCCATGTTGCCGTGGCTCTGGGTACCGAGGCGCGCGTGCGTGTGTGCCAGCGTCCGTGTGTGCTCCCTGGATGTGGATGGACGCCCTTCTACATGTGCTTCCGCAAAACCGCTGCCCTGGAGGTGAGCTCAGGTTCTGCCTTTGCCCTAAGAACCACACACTTCCCCCCAAAGAAGCCTCCCTCTTCTTGGAACTGGCCTCAAATTAGCAGGGCCTAAAGCCCCACGGCGACGCTAACCCTGACCTCCACTGTCCCTGCCCCAGTAGGTGTCCTCTTGTCAGGAACAGGCTCTTCCTGAAAGATTCCTCGTTGCTCTAGAAGGCAGTCTGGGGCCAGAGCAGGAGCAGGATACTGATACCAGATGGATCTGAGCATTATGGCCCTTCAGGAGCCATAGTCCGTCAAAGGCAAAGACACCATGTGCACCGCTGGGCTGATTCAAGACTCATGCGTGAGAGCTGATCAGTGATAGCAATGAGACTGTGCATATCATGGAACACATGTCCTTCCATTGTCCCCCACCCGTGACCTGTCTCCTTTCTGGCACAGGGTTTACCTTTCTGCAGTGTGATCTTATGGTCCACAGCTTTTCACTCAGCACCCCTATGCTCAGCTAGCTCCGGACAAAGAGCCCGCCCACCATGTACAAAGGAAGGTGCAGGACAGGCTTGGAACACGGACAAGGGTGGGCAAGACTGGGCTAGGCAGGAAGGAGAGTGACAAGAACAGGTGTGCACTCGTCTCAGAAGGCAGAAGCAGCCAGCTTCTGGACCGGTCCCCAGTTGTGAAAGATAAAGAAAGAACAGACACCCTTGCTGGGACCCAAGGCTCTGCCAGTGGCTCGAGAAGCATCTGCTGCCCTCTGCAGCCCCCCTCAGGCAGGACACTCTGCTGTGGCAGCTCTCACTACAGGGAATAAAAGCGACGATCAACCAGGACCTTCCTGTTGTATCCCCTACAGTCTGAGGGGCAGTTTCCACAGGGAAGCGGGCTGAAGCCATCGACCCCCAGACTGTGTGCCCAGGAGGGATCTTTGAAGGGGACTTTATTTTCCTTTAATAAGAAGAGTAAAAGGTCAACACATGCCTGCAGCTGGGACAGGGCTGCCAGCACAGAAGTGGGACAGTCCCCTGCTGCAGAGCTACTAGAACCACAGAGATGGAAGATTTGTCTTGTCCCACCCTGCGTTTGATAGATGAGAACACCGAGACCCGTGGTCTCCAAAGCTAACTAGTGACGCACCTCAG
Source organism: Petromus typicus (assembly GCA_004026965.1). Classification (NCBI taxonomy): domain Eukaryota; kingdom Metazoa; phylum Chordata; class Mammalia; order Rodentia; family Petromuridae; genus Petromus; species Petromus typicus. The sequence goes on along the minus strand of PVIR01016725.1, from coordinate 18,635 downwards.
CCGTAATCACACTACGACTTCTGCTCCTGCTCCAACCTTGCAGAATGACAGCGGCCACCATCCAGCCCATGGTTGCAGGCCCAGGGTGGACCCTGGGTGCTGAACCAAGTCTCCGGGAGCACCAGGCACAGAAAGTGTCCTTCGGGCCCACTGTCTCACAGAAGAAAGAGAAAGAACGTTTGCTCCGGCTCTCGTTTCTCTCTTTCAAAATCAAAATCTGACCCCTGCTGAGAACCAGTTTTAGAAATCCCAGAAAAGTTTTCCAATCCGCCCATCCTCTGCTCCCGAATTATCTCCCCTATTGGCTCTACAAGTGCCTCAAAATCCTTAGGAGCAGGGAAACTGTAAAGCCGAAAGGGCCACCCACAGGGTGAGCATAGGGATCAGAGAGTGATCTGAAGGTGCTGCCAGCTCAGAGGAGAACAGGGCAGGAAGCCCCTGAGCCATGCGTGGAGTTAGAGGAAAGAGGAGCCACACCCAAGCTGTCTCCCTGCGCAGACAGCCCCCCCCCCCAGCAGCCCCCAGTGTGACGGCTGCCCCGCCTTCTAGCATTTCTATGGTTCCATGGCCCCGGCTGGGAGGAATGACACGGAGAGGTCCACGGCTTTGAAAGACACTCCAAGAGAGGGGAGCCTGCCAGGCTGCACCTGCTACACGCGGCCACCCGGGGAAGCCCGAGGTGGGTCAGAAAGCAGAAGAGTGAGACAGGATCGCGGCCCTTAGCCTTTACTGTGGTTTCTACAGGAAGGAAGCGCAGGGCAGGGTGAGCTAGTCTGAGCGAGCTGGGGATGCCAGTTGGCATCTTGTCCGAGGGCTCCAGGCTATTGGGATGGTGGCCAGCTGTCTGGTTCTTGTCCTGTAGGTGGTTACAGGAGCAGGAGAATTAAATGAGGCAGTGGGGGAACAGCTCAGGGATGGCCGCTGTGTCTCTGAGCCACTTACGGTGTCCAGGATCAGCATGCCCTGGAAGGCCCCACTCCTCAGTGCGAGAGGCTGTAGGTGTCAGAGCATCTTAAAACAGGGGAAATAAAAATACGATCACTACACCTTGTACCCTTTCCCTCTGGATGCTGCTTTTATTTTATTTTTTTTCTTTAAGTCACGCTCAGACTCCAAGACCTGTTCCTTCTCTGGCCACCTACTCAGCGCTCAGTCTGTGCCGCACAATTTAGCACCTGGTTCCACACTCTGGTTTCTTAGTCCTCCGGGGGCACTTGCCCCAGTTTCCCACCCCCTCGGGAGGCTCGGCTCCTTCCCTCCTGCCCTGAGGGGGAGCCGGCCCTGTACTCAAGCATGGCCGCCAGTTCTTAGCGTCAGCCCTTCCCAGACATCACCCACCCAGTGCGCTCACTCCAAATGCCTCCCTTTCGTGTCTTCTTCTCTTTCCCACTGTCACCGTGCTCCATGTTGTCCCTCCCGCCAGCAACAGCAAGCCACTTCCCCCAGTCCCCATCACAGGGCCAAACAGTCGCCCCAGTTCCCACACTCGGCTTAACAGCCACCCCATAACCTTGAGAGTTACACCAAGTTCATCTACCATGTTTGCTGACTTTGAGTCACAGTATTCACCCCATGGGTCTCAATGTCCCCCAGGTAAGCTGAGGAGCTGGGTGCAGGGTCACCCAGGCCCGTTCAGGCTGCACCAACCTGGGTGCCATTGCTCTCTGTTGAGATGTTCCTTGGTCTGTGACAAGAATGTCCCTGAAGGAGCAAGGGGGACAGGAGAAAACAGGGCTGTTGTAGCCAACATGTCCTCTCTGCAGAGCAGGCACAGAGAGCACCCGAGAGCACCTTCTCGTCTGCTTACCGTGGCCCACAGCTCCGCTGCAACCAGTAGCAGGAGCTGATCCATTCAGCTCAGCCCTCAGCTGGGCACTGTGGGAGTGGGGGCTGCGGAAGGCTGGGATTCAGTTCTGCCTCAAGGAACACAAACTCAAGGAAATGAATCTCTCTCTGTCTCTGTCTCTGTCACTCACTCACACACACACACACACATGCGCACACACACACACCATTTAAGAATTGTCAAAGGAACCATGTGAATCTATACACTACAGAGCCTGATATTTATATCAACTTTCACTGTTTCTTTGTCTGGATTTGGTTTGAGTCAGCCGTGCTAGGGATGTGCCCTACCTCTGAGCCATGGCCCAGGCTGTGAGTCACGGCTGTTAATCCCCTTTGGATTTGCCAGCACCAGACTCTAACAATGTGAAGCCATGCATGAGTGTGGACTCCCCTGAGCCTGCAGGGCAGTGTATCGGGCACTGTGAGCTGAGAGATTATTTCTTGGGAATTTGGCCAACACTGTTCACATTTCATTGTCCTCTTGAATTTAGAAATGGTCTGAAATTCCTACACGTCAGCTTGCAAACACTCCCCCTTAAATGTCCTTGATACTTAGTATACACACACAAAGTCATGTCGATGTATGTGTGCTGATTTTTAGCTCAGAAAATTTGGTAAATTCATTTATACTTTATGCTAATAAGGGTTAGATAATACTGATAAAAATACTGCAAAATAAAGGGGAAGAATTTTAATAAAGTCTTTTTCATGGGCAGTATGGAACATTGAATACATAGGTGTACATCCTACAATAATAAATCAAATTAATTTGTTTCTTGCCGATACAAAAGATTTTTACCAGAACTTGATGAAATCATTTTTACTGAAACTTAAATACCAAAGTACACTCTAGAGGAGGGGAAAATATACAAAGAATATTCAAGAAAATGTAAAAGAAGGTTAACAATGGGACTGGGTCAGAAGGAGCAGTTTTACTTCTAAATGTTAATACATGTTGTGAAACTACAATAATTTACAAATAGTGGTGAAGAACGCACAGACATATTCTAAACACATAAAAGAAAGATCTGAAGTAGATTAAAATACTCAGATATGATAAAAGATCCATTTCAAAACAGAAGAGATTGATTATCCCACAAGGGTTTTGGGAATGATTAGCTATCCATTTGGGATGAAAAAAGATGTCAAAGCTCTTTCTCCTACTATAAAACAAATTCTAAGTGGACTAGGTAATTCAATGTTAATTTTTAATGGTAAATGTTAAAACCAAGCCATTAAAGAATTTAAAATACACAAACATTTCTCAGATCTCAATATAAGTAAGAAAAGACCATTTTCTACATAAGTGCAAAGGCAGAAGTAAAATAAATAATTAACCTCATAAAACCTTCAGACTTGTGTAAATAAACACATCCAAAGATAAAATTAAAAGGCAACGAACACATTGAAAAAATGTATGCATCACAAAAGGTCCCCATCCTTGATAAGCAGGCTCTTACAAGTCAGTAGGAGAACAGCTGAGTATACATCACCAGCTTCTTGAAAGGAGTAAAGGAAACTGAGCAGTTTGGGAAGAACTGAGAACAGTGCCTGGAAAATAATGGGCAGCCGATAAATATTGACTGCTATTGATCTATTTCTTAGTAAATAGGAAAAAATTTAAATGGGCAAAAAGCGTAGTGTCTTTTCTTTTTCAGTCCTAGGGTTCAAACCCAGGGCCTTGTGAATGTTAGGTGAAAGTTCTACCATCCAGCTACAATCCTAGCCTAAGGAATTCTTTAAAAAGAAACATAACATCAAAACATGAAAAATGTACGGGTGTGGTGGGAGGCTGTAATCCGGGCTGCTCGGGCTGAGACAGGACAATCACAAGTTTAGTGGCATCCTAGACAACTGAGTGAGACCCAGTCTCAGAATAGAAAGAAGAGCTAGGGTTGTAGCTGAATGCCACAAAGGATTCAATCCTCAGTATCCAAAAGAAGCCCCCCCCAAAAGGTATGCTAGTAGTCAGTAGTTAGAAATGCAAGCAGTTGCAAGAAATCATATACCTCTCCTTACACCACTGTTTAAAAAATAAATAAAATAACCTCTAGCATCCTCATACTTTGTGCTGGTAGGAGTTGCTGAGAACTCTTGCAGGGATTTTGGCTGCAAATGTCAGATGTCAGTGCCTTTAAAAGGTAGGTAGCCTTTGATCCAACAATCTCGTGCTAGAAATTTACACTAAATTTATATTAATAATATCTGCCAAGTGAAAGTGAGACCTATCAGGTGCTGTATTACTAAGGAGAATGTAGCGGTTGTCAGCAACATTTTATCCACAGTGCTATTTGTCACTGTGTAGTTTACGATAAGCAATACAAAAAAGTTAACAATTAGAAATGACGTAGGCTGGAGATCCAGCTCAGTGGGACTGCACCTGTCTCTCAAGTGCAAGGCCCTGAGTTCAATTCCCAGTACCAGGAACAAAAGAAAGAAATGACCTACTCATCCACCAAGAGAGGGCTGGCATCTACATGGTGGAATGTTATACAGCCATTAAAATGAAATGAAGATAAATATAAAAGGACACGCATTAAATATTTCTGCCTTGGGCCAGGGATTTAGCTCAGTGGTTCCGGCGCCTGTCTTGCAAGCACAAGGACCTGGTTTCGATACTCGGTAACCATACAATACTGGGCGTGGAGACTCACCCCAGCAGCAACCAGTACCATATACCACAGTGCCGGGCATGGTGGCTCACACCTGTAATCCCAGCACTGGGGAGGTAGAGGCAGGAGGATTGCTGTGATATGAGTTTGAGGCTGAGCTCAGGGCCAGCCTGAACTATAAAGCGAGACCCTGTCTCAAAAAAAAAAAAAAATATTTCTGCCTTTGTTACATAAAAAGCAAATTAAAAATATATAAAGGCTGATCCTTTTAAAAAGGGAAGACCTATGTACCAAAGTACTTATAACAGTTCAATCTGCGTAACAGTGGTAGGATTATGAGTGACTTTAATGCTTTTGTTTGGGCTTAGCTATCTTTTCAAATTTTCTATGTATTTTTATCATCAGATTCCAAAATACCATCTAAAAAAATTAAATTGAGGGCAAGAAAATAATGATCACAGCTTTGGGGATTAGAGAGAATTAGGTAAGTCCCCTGCCCCAAGGAGTCGGTGATTTCTTTCCTGAGCATCTAAGTGTCACCTGGGTCCCCCACAGTACCACTGCCCTCCCGAGAGCACCCTGCATATTTTCGTCCACCCGGCTCTTGAAATTACTACTGGGCCGAGAGTCCCACTGGGGCAAAAGCAGGCTCCATCCTCTTCGTATCTGCAGAAACTCTGTGTGTCCTTTGAAAGAGCAACACACACTTGGAAAAAACAGTGGTCTCTAACAAAGGGCAGTGAGTCAAGTCAGGAGCCTGATCGATGCCCAGACAGTACAATGGGCTCCTAAGAGGGAAACTTCGGTCCTGCCTGGGATGAGCCGGAGGCTGCGTGCAGGAGGAAGACATTGCAAATCACCTGGAAATGTGGATAGGACTGGTCACTGCGACCAAGGCTATGGGGTGAGGAGACAAAAGTGTCACCGAGGAACATCTCCAACGACCCCTACCCTTCACTTCTCTGCCTTAGGAATACCCAGAACTGTCCTCTGAGGCTGGGCCCTGCGCCCTGCAGGGGGACCTATAGCAAGGAACCTAATGTCACCCTTAATTGGCTTTTGGGGTCAAGAGTTGCCTGTCATTGACCCTGACATACCCAAGCAGTACACTAGACTGTGCACACAGACTTCCTCACATTCGTTGGGAGCCTTTTATTCAGAAACTAGTCGATTTAAATATCAGTTCCCAAAAGGAAGGGCTTTGTCCAAAACTTAATCATTACTTTATAACCAGGGCCTAGGATGGTATTTAATGAATAGTAAGTGCTTATCAAACGTTTGTTGAATAAATTAAATATGATAACTTAAATATTAGCCTACAGGAGGCTACATTGCGTTACACATACATGTGATGAGTACATACACACTTCCGTGGCTGTCTTGTGAATATGCATTATGTGTTTGTACATAAGATATGTGGAAAACCTGTGAACGGATATGCATGCTTATGTATGCACACACACACACACACACACACACATATACACATACACACACAAACACACACACTCACTCACACAGCATTTGGGAAAATATCAAAAGGAGAAGCCCACAGCTTTCTCAGGAGTCAATTGCATCCTTTGAGAATAGAATTCCAATAAAATAGAATTTGGATGGTGTCACAAATAAATTTGCCTTTCTAAAAGCTCCCAAATTAAAATTTGAGAGGCTTGAACATGAGGACAGGATGGCAATGAATAGATATGAATTTGCTTTATTTGTGCAGCTCAGAAATCCTCTCCGTACCATTTCAGGGTGGGGAAAGCAGGCAGAGGGGAGGGGAGGAGGCTAGCCGGGCGGCACAGAGGCCACTGTGACACTGCTGCCTCCTGTCCCTATCTCTGCTTCTGAGGTCCTGAGGGAGCCAAGGGACACCCAAGCTCTCCACTCTCCGCTCTCCCCACCCCCACCCCGCGGCCACGCAACGCAGCTCCTTCGCGTGTCCCGAGGGAGGGGAGCGCTTTAGGCTCTCGGTGCCTGTGAAGTACCCAGCTTGGCCGTCCATTCTCCTGGGCCCCCAGCCAAGCAAAGAGCACCGGCTGCCCCCTCTCTATGAAGAAAGTCAGTGCTGTCATCTAAGCCGTGGGGGCTCCTTGCATGTCCGCAGCACTCACAAGTTCCCAGCGCCTCATGTTAAAGACTGTGTTTAAGGGTAATATAAACAGTTTGATCTTTAAAGAACCCTGGGTGCATAATATCTATACATAGTTCTTGAATTTTTATTCTAAAAACAATTAGCCAAAAAGCCCTTTTTATATGATATTTGCAACTACACTGACAGTAACAGCAATTAAACCCCGTCTGTTTGCTGAGAAAGGAGCCAACTCTCCATTTCTCCAGAAGCCTGTAAAATGTACAAATTCGGAAGCAGAGCGCTGAGCCTGCAGTGGCAGCCACAAGACCCTCCATGGTCAGGCCCCAGCCCACGTCTTGTCCCACTTGACCCCAACTGACCTCATCACCTTAACCAGTCAGAGAACCCCAGATTATTCCAGCATTTCCTGCCACTGCTGAGTCTTTGCTAAGCTGGGGGCCTTCCCCCAGCAGCTTCCATTCCCTGCACCCACTTAGCTCATCCCATCCCCTGGCCTCCTATTTCTGCCTTTCAAGAAGGGCCTGGGTGGGCCGGGGATTTAGCTCAGTGGTTCTGGCGCCTGTCTTGCAAGCACAAGGACCCAGGTTCGATCCCTGGTAACCATATACCTATACTGGGTGTGGAGACTCACACCCAGCAGCAACCAGTACCACATACCACAGTGCCGGGCGTGGTCGCTCACTCCTATTATCCCAGCACTCAGGAGGCAGAGGCAGGAGGATTGCTGTCATGTGAGTTTGAGGCTGAGCTCAGGGCCAGCCTGAACTACAAAGCGAGACCCTGTCACCAAAAAAAAGAAGGGCCTGGGGGACAGTCAGTGCCATAGGTCTCTGTGCTCTGTTAACTGTGATCCCCCTAAGGGCAAAACTGTATCTGGTGCTGTGGCTGCATGGGTGAGGAATGAATGAATGAATGAACGAATGCTTCAGCAGCCATTTCCTACAAAGTCTGACAAAGAGAGGCTCATGGGTCCAGGAGACGGAGACCAGGTCTCTAGGTCTGAAAGTTAGACACAGGGATGTGGGGTAGAATTGGGAAGCTGAACTTCCCTCTAGACTCACACCCCAGTTCGTCCCTGAACATTGGGTTTCCTCTGGTTGAATGTTTTTCCAGCCTCCTCTGCATGCTTTCCTGACCAGAGGGAGGTTTCCCGGTTCTTAATTTTTTATCTCCTTTTTGCATTTATTCCATACATGTTTTTTGGTTTGGGGGCTGTTTATTTGACTGTTTGTTTAAGACACAGTCTCATTATAAAGTTCAGGCTGGCCTCAAACACTCACCAGCAGCTTCCAGCGTGCTCGTATTATAGGAATGCACCACCACGCCCACCTTTCAACAAATATTTTTCAAGTGTCTACTTTGTACCGTCCACTCTAGGCACTATGGAAACCTCTGGGAACTCAGCACCTCCACTCCACAGCCTACTCTAGAAAAAGATGACACACAGCAGTAAAAGAAAGGAAAAGCAGGCCATCCAGTAGAACAGAGGGCATGCAGCCCTCTGCAGAAGCGAGACAAGACATGCTGCTGTGTTTGGACTGTGGACAGGGAAGGGTCCGCTCAGAAGGTGACTCTAGTCTGAAGAGTTGGTGGAGGTGAAGGAGTGAGATTCATAGAAATCTGGGAGAAGAGGCTCCGGATAGGGAGACCAACCAGTTCAAAGGACCAGAGGCCGATGTGGGATCGAGAGTCCACGTGGCTGCAGGAGAGTAAGTGTAGAGAGTCAGGGCAGATGGCAGGGGCCATGGCACTGCCAGTGAGCAGAGAGGACCATATTCTAGTGGGGTCTTAGCAGAATCCCTGTGGCTGGCTGGAGCGGTGGGCAGCAAGAGAAGATCTCTTAGGAGCCACTGTACTAATCCAGACAGGCAGGGAAGTCCCAGCCTGACACACGCACCCCTGAAATCATGTTATAGCACTAGTACTGCGGCAGACATCTGCAGGGGCCCTAGCCCCCCAACAGCTGAGCTCAGTGAAAAGGAGGTGTTGCTTTCAAGTTGGGGAGTTAAGGAACTGGATGGAAGAGGGAAGCCTGTTTGTGAGAAAGGAGAGTTGTGTTGCAAAGGGCCTGACAACGTGAGGGAACTTGGGATGTCAGGTAAAGCCCAGGTCAGGGTTCCCCAGACTTGCTTGTGGGGCACGATCAACTCCAAAAGGGACTCAGACCCCTAGAGGAGTCACTCCGGGACTCCATGCTGGTCGGGGTGCAGTGCTGTTGCCCTGCACTGGCTCTGACCTGCACAGGCATGCAGGGGGTGGGGGAGCAGAGGAGGCCATGGCCACAACCCTGGGACCTTAGGAAGTTACCTTGTGTCCCCAGAAAGGTGACAACAAAGCAGCATAAACTGAAAGTTGGGAGTAGGCCTGGTGCCTCCCCCACCTTGGTTAGCAGCTCTCCAAGACTTCCCACCAAGCTTGGATTTCTTTAGCTGGAAAGTTGAGGAGGTTGGGCCCTGCAAATCCAAGTTGATTTCCACTTTTAAAATTCTGTATTTCACAAATTCTTCAGTTCCTTGACTCACTGACAGCCTATCCTCCATCCTAATGACTTGTATTCACGTGAACACACTTGGTGAGGAACGCTTGTCTTTCTGTTCATTTTCTAGTTACATTATTCCAGATAATACTCCTCCTGCTTGCCAAGAGATGGGAAAAAATGACATTAATTAAAGATTTGGTCTGTGTCCTAATCAAAAATTTTGAAAATGAATGTATCATACTGTACGTTCTGTAATGTAGTCTGCTTTTTTACTTAGCAATATATCATTAACATTTTCCCATGTCAACACATAATCTTCCAAACCATGATTTTTACTGCAGAAGTAGTTTACCATATGGATATACTATAATTTACTCAGCCAATCCTTTCCTGTTGGACATTAGGTTGTATCTTCTTTTCTGATATATATTGTCACCAACACTGCAAGAACCGAGTTGTGAATACCCAGCTCTTCATCATGTCACCTTCGGAGTGACTTTCCTAAGATAAAACTCTCCGAGGTTAAAGCTTCTGCATATCCTGAGTCTTCCTAGTACGTGTAACTAAAATGCCATCAGGGACTGAGAAGCTCCAGCCTTTCAGAATCCTAAAATTCACTGTGAATACTTATCAGGACAATCTTAATTGGGGCTGAAGAAAGACAAGGCGAGGCTGTGCCATTCTTTACCTTTCACAGATGAGGAAACTGAGGCTAGGGTTGGGACTAGATATTTGTCCTGGGTGCTCCCCACAAGCCAAGGATCAACAGACCCTATCTGTGTCCTGCCACCACCCCAGCCTGCTGACTCCTATCCCCACTACTGTGACTGAGGCTTCTGCAGCCTCCATCCCAACCAGCACCCTGCCCCTCTCCCACTGCCCTTTGCAGCCCCCAACTTCCCGTCTCTAAGAGCCGCCTCCTGGCCAACTCTCTCCCCACACTCCTCATCATCTTTCCCTGTTCCCATTCCTCTGGTGCCACCCCTGATGGAAGCCAGAAGTCCCTCCCCAGGAGGGACCAGGAAGGAATCCCCTCTCTTCCTCATTCGCCAGTTTTCCTCCCCCCAGGCCGGGCCTCCTCACTCACCTTCCAGGCACCTTCCTGCTTCCTGCTTTTCACTGTCTGCTGCTCCCGTTCATCACTTTGTTTCCCAGGATGAGCCTCTGTCTCCACCAAAGGCCGCAGTCTCAGCCTCCTCCGCTCTGCCCAGCCTCCCCCTGCCCAGGTACCTACCACAGGCTGCCCCCGCACCTTCTGCAATGACACTTGCCATGTGCTAAGCACAAACTCATCAGCTCTTCCCTGTCCTGGCCCTCACCTCAACCCCTTGCCAGTCAACAGCACCCTTTATGGTTAACCCAAGCTCACCTCCGTGTAGGAAGCTGCCATAATGCACACACTCCCACTGTATGGAGCCTGGAGTGACGATGTGCTTAGAAGTCATAGTACTTTACCTCTCCGACTCCCAACTAGACTCAAGAACTTGAGAGCAGAGGCTACATTTCTTGAGTCCTTTCCCTAGAGTGCATTTGTGGACTAGGTAGCAGTGGTAAAGAAAAGTAAATATTATCAACACCTAAACAGACCAACTGTCTAGCTGCTCTTAAGTTCCGCCCTCACTCTGCAGGTGCAAATCCCACCCACCCTCTAGGAGGGGCAGCTGGGGCAGAGTCACCCATGAAGAGTCAGCCCTGAAGCCCCCTCAGCTGCCTGAATGACCAGACCCCAACTTTGCTCAGTTCACTGAAGGTTCGACCAAGCAGAGAAAGACAGTTTCCTTTTCACACCCTCAAGCGGTCTTGTGAATCTTGTAAACTCATTCAGAAATGGGTTTTTAAAGTCCAGAAATAGCTTTAGCCCCTGCCCTCTGCACAATAAGGAAAATACACTTCAGAACATGGCCACATATCAGAGCACTCCCTGCCTGCATTGCCAGTCTAGACCGCTCCGGGATGAGAGGATTGACACCTCTCTCCAGAGACAGTGGGACAAATGAAGTGGGCAGAAGCAAGGAAAAGAGCAGGATGTATTGTGCTTCTGTTTTTCTGGGCACTTTGTAAACATCTGTTTTCTCATTTCATCCTCTCTGTGACACTTCAGAATAAATAATCACAAATACTCCCAGACATATAAGGAGCTGCGTTCTGAGAAGTTAATTCACTTATCCAGGGTCAGGCAGCTAGTAAGAGGTAGAGCTGAGATCTGAACTCGGCTTTGCGTGCCTGTCTCTGCCACCCCATCCTCTCCAGAATCAACTTCTGGGCGCAGTGAACCCAGAAATCTGCGCCCCGTGGCTCCCTCCTCTAATACCAGTCACCCATGGCCCACCTCCAAGCTAGACTGTTCCTGTTTCCAAGAAGGAAGCAGGCTGAAGGAGACGAGTGATACCCACAAGTGACACCATCTGAGAGGCCACCCGTGATCAAGGACACTCAGGACCACGGTGTGGCTCTGTCCAGGGTGCTGGATGCCAAAGGCCAAGAAGAGCCCAGGCCAGATTCCCACAGGTGCCCCGGAAGTCCCAGTTCCATTTGTTAAGGCCCAGTATCCTTGGTCGGGGACCAGTGAGTGCCAGTGGCTTTTATTTTTAGTCAAAAGAGGAATGTTCAGGGCACCACTGAATTTGGCCTTTGCCTATATTGTCCGCCATTTGAAGAAAACGCAGAGGGGAGTTGGCTGAGCAAAGCCACCGCTGTCCTGGGACTGGTCCTCAGCTGGTGCCGAGGTCTTCTTGTCCCAGTACAGTGGGGTGACTTCTAGCCCTCTGCAAGCTGAGGACACAGTGGGCTCCCTGGGCACTAGGCCCAGATACAGCCACTCACAAAAATCAAGCATACAGGTGCCTCAGGAACCAGGCTATGTCCCCAAAAGGTGGCAGAGCCCAGATGGAGCTCCAGGCATGTCCTGGGGTCCTCCCTCCGGCTCACTGCCTTTCTCCGGTGACAGAGGGTTACGTAACCCAGGGCGAGGGGAGCCTGGAGTTCTCCCCAACGCGGCAAGTGAATCAGTTTTTGCTGCCGTCATTTTCTCAGCAGGAATCTGCTTTATGCAGATTGGATTTAGGGGCTTTTCCTGGATGCTTCTGTTTCATTTAACATGCAAGGGCTAATAACTTGTCACAATTCAATAAGGCGGTGGTTACAAACACCCAGGCGTCTGCTTATTTAAATGCAGGTTTGTTAATTAGCTTCTCTTAACAAGGCGTGTGCTAAATCAGGCTCCGGCTGGCAGCACCCAGGCCTGGCACGTCATGGTCTCCCGGATGGGATGGGGGGTCGGGAAGCTGGCTGCTGGGTCACATGAAGTTGCTGGAAACGGGGCAAATTTTTAGGTTCATCCTAGGCACACCACTGCCTCAGTTTCCCTATGTTCCTAATGTTATATCAGTGACAAATTTTCAAAACTGCTGCAGGGACAGCACACTCTGTCTCTTCCTGCTTGCCCCAGTCCTTTTTCCGCCATTGGTTCTGAGCCTGGCCTCCCTCCCAAGGGTGCGCTTTGTGTTTATTATTCTGGCTGTTCATTCCTGTCCCTGCTTCTTCCACTAACCCTTTGGCCCTTGCTAACACTTCTCCACCTGCCCATCACCACGTCCTCAGTTTGGATGACAAAGGTGCCAGGAACAGGGACAGAAGAAAACCAGCAAATAGCCTTCCGGACGCTATCTGTGTCTCTTCATAACATCGACAGCCGAATGTCCTCGACCTCCTTGGACACTTGAAGAAACAGTCTGGAGAGGTTACATAATCTGTGCGAGGCCACTGGGATGCAGTCGTTCTGGGCTTTTCCTCCGGGTCTGACTCCAAGGCGTGTGCTCTGCCTGGCCCTCGAGAATGAAGGGCAAGGGAAATAAGTGTGTATCATGTACCGTTGTTCAGTACCACTGGCGTGATGGCCGCTGGCGTGATGGCCACAGCGCTGAGGTCCTTTGGAGAGCACTGCCCCCAGTGGACTCCTGCTCGGACACTGGCATCTGATCCGGCCCAGAGTCTGTAGGCCTCTCTCTGTGACCATCGACCATGAGAAGCCATGGGGAGCCCAAAACAACAACAGTTGCTTAGAGGAACTCGCCCTTCATGACTCCAACAGGGTAACCCCAATAACTGGCACTGAGGAGGAGCCCCAGCCTTGAGCTGGAGACAAAGGAGTTGGCCACGCTGAAATTCCAGGACCTGTGTGTCTGTGGACACCTGCTGTCCCAAGAGGATGGCCACGCCCATGGTTCCCAAGGAAAACATACTCGCTAATTGTTAAGGGAAAACTGAGAAGGACCTAAGTAGAACCAGGCAACACAAGTGCAATGAGAAAGAGGGAGATGGAAGCCTGAGTGATGCCAGCTTGCCCCAACTATTCCCCCAGCGCCTGTGCCCTCTCCTCCAACCTGGGACTGCCCTTCCCATAGAAGCCGGGAGTGCTTCCAGGTGAAGCATGTGCCTGCTTAGGGTCCTCCGGCTGAGGCTCCAGCCGGGGCCACTGGCAGCCGAAAGCTGCGGGGACTGGGACTGCTTGTTAAGACTCTGGGCAGGCAGGCTGGGGTGTAGAAGGTTTCCCTGTGGACCGGGCAGAGGCAAACCCAGGAGTCCCGAGTGGTTGGCTCCAGGGGTCCCAGGGGTATAGACACTAACCTCCAAGTCGGGTTTGTGTGCAGACTTGTGTTCTCAGATACCCAAAAGCAGCCTCTAATGAATGTGTCTTTAACCTTCCAGAGCAGCAATGCCCACCTTGTTGGTACTAGAAAGATCTTTTGTGGAAGATAATTTTCCACAGACAACCTGGGGGAGGGCATGAGTTTCTTTTCCTTATTAGTATGTTTGCAATACATAGTAGCTACTTGCTCCATGCTAGCATCACCACCTCAGCTCCACCTCAGCCATCAGGCGTTAGGTTCTCAGAAGGAAAAGGCAAACTAAATGCTCCGCCTAACACAGTTCTGTTGGATCCGAGACTCCAGCTGGATGAAACTGGTGGGCGCCCCCTAGAGACAGACACAGGCAAACACACACCAAGGCATGCAGTATTCTGTTTACTAGTCCTTCACCCGGCCCCTGAAGCCTGTGCGTGAGTCCTAGATTAAGAACTTCTAGCCAGTGCCCCTCTGAGGCCTCTAGATAAGGTTTACGATATGTGGTTCTGGCCACTGTCTGACGTTTACAGTTCTCTAAATGTCCCTGGAGGATGATGGGAATTTTCACACCCCCGGAAACAGGGGTCTGGGTCCCCATGGCTTTTCAAGGGCTTGAACAATGCTTAGCACATAGTAGGTGTTCCACAGATGTGTACTGAATGAAGGAAACACTTCCACATGTTCTTTGACTATGTACTACGCTATTTTTTTTGGTTTTTTTGTGGGGGGTGGTTTGAGACAGGGTCTCGCTTTTGTAGTTCAGGCTGGCACTGAGCTCTGCCTCAAACTCACATCGTAGCAATCCTCCTGCCTCTGCCTCTGAGTGCTGGGATAACAGGCGTGAGCCACCACACCTGGCACTGTGGTATGTGGTGCTGGTTGCTGCTGGGTGTGAGTCTCCACGCCCAGTATTGTATGCGGTTACCGGAATCGAACCTGGGTCTTTGCGCTTGCAAGACAGGTACCGGAACCACTGAGCTAAATCCCCAGCCCTGTACTACGCTATTTTTATAGCTCATGTGAATGCCCTTAAATCATAGTATCACACCCATCAGCCAAATGCCTGTGTCATTAAAATCAACATCATGGCTTTTTAAAGGGGGCACATGGTACCTGGCCTTCTCCGTCCTCTGCCCAGGGTTTCTGGCATCCACACCCCTCATCCACCGCCCTCTCACCCTGAGTCTAATTCTCCAAGGCCCTGGGCTCCTCTGTCCAGTCAAGGCTCAAATGGACAATAGCATGGGAGCTGAGGAGGAGGAAGGAAAGCGACCACACAGCAAATCCTGTCCCCCAGCCACACACAGCAAGGGGAAGGCGGGGAACTGAGGCCCTCAGGCCCATGCCTCAATTGTGATAACAGCATAACACTCCAGCCCATGGTTTTTCTGGGCCTTCCTGAGATGGGCCCAGCCCTGTCACCTCCCAAAGATGCCTAGGCTGGTCCCTCTGTCCTCTAGAAGGAAACAAGGCCAGCCAGCCATGTCTGAAGTCCAACATGGACACCTCTGACATGAGTCGGGGGCTCTGAGGCTGAGCCAAACTCAAGGAGCAGAAACGTGAGGGCCCGGAAGGAAGCCTGAAGACACACAGGAAGTTAGGTCTCTCCAGATGTCTCTGGGTGGCTGGGCTGCCTGACATCGTCAACTGAGGCAGGACTGGCTGTGTGGGAGGCTGGTACAGGGGGAGGGAACTCCTACCCCTGCCCAGGCCTTGGAGCATTTGAAAGGCAAATGTGCTGGGTTGCCTAGGGAACAGGAGAAAAGGGACTTCCCTAGCACCGGTGACTAGTAAGGGATGGAGACCGGGAGCTGTGATGCTGAGAAAATTGTTTCCAAAAAAAAAAAAAAAAGTAAAAAGCGGTGACTAAGCAGCCCTGGTTATGTAAAGCGATCCCTGAGGAAGTGTGGGGAAAAGCCTGGAACCCACCCCCGTGTCCCTCCTCCCCACTCCCAGCCCAGAGCCTGCCGCTTCGGGAGTTTCCGCCGGCCCCAGCCCCCTCCCATTCTCCCGGAACTCCCTACTCCTCCACAGGACTGACAGGAGGGGCACCCCTATAAAGTGGGGGTGGGTGGGGGGCAGGGCACAGGCAAAGGGCTGCCCTGTCCCCAAAGGTAGACCTGACAACGTTGGGGCCTCTGGTCAGAACATGGTGTCCAAGGTCTGCCTAACAAGAAAAGAAAGGATCGTTCCCAGCCTGAAATTGAGAGCAGCCCACCGGGAAGACAGAGTTCCACGTGGAACCTGGACTCTGGTCCTTTCGAACTGCGCGGCCCCACAGAAATGATGGAGTCAGGACAATGTCAGCCCCTGCAAGGCTGCTAGGGCAGCTCATGAAGACACCTGTGCCAGCTGTAGGCAGAGAGTGGCACATGGGAGCCCCTCGCCCTGTGCTGGCCCCTTCCCCCTTAGCCAGAAGGAACCTCTGAGACTCGCATGAGGCTCCCTCAGGGTCTGGAGTCTGCCCATCACTGAAGTCCTATCTATGTTCTCAGCCCGTGGGGCCTGGTCTGCCTGCTGGGAACGAGGCATGGACAGGCTGGGCCTTCGGGCCTCTCAGTTCGCACCCCAGGGATCATTTCCCAAAAGGATCCCCTTGAGAGTGGCCCAAGAGAACTGTGAGACCCCACATTGCTGATGAGGTATCGTAGGCAAACGCCCTTATCCGGGGTCAGGCATGACGGCCAATGCCTCTGGCCTCCCGTTCTCCCCACCGTGCAGCCTGAGAATAAGGATGTCCGTCCCTAATGAACTTGACCGAGGCCTGCAGGACTCATGAATCTTACCCACCCCTTCCTCCAGAGGAAGGAGCCAAGATGTCAGGGAGTCAGTCCCACCCCCAGCATCCTGGTGCACGATGGGACAGTCTTCCCTCTCGAGGGTTTCTGTGTCCCAACTAAACTCCCAGGTGACCGTTTAAGCCCTGTCTCCTCTCATTTGTCCTTGGAAAGCAACTAGCTCATCACTTTCTGGATACTTATGCTCTGTAAGGCCAGTATCAAAGAACCCCAGTGTGCAGGTTTGAGGCCTGCTGCCCGATATCTTTGCCAGCGCCCCGGGGATAGAGGAAGCCCTCGGCTCCTTTTAAGTCTCTGTTCCTTGAGTTTCTCTTGGGCTTACTCTCAAGAGGTTCCCTGGGTCAAAGGGACAGACTTGCCGTTGTCCCTTGCATAGGCCCAAGGGAGAAGGGCAGCAGCAGCTTACTTTCTTCCACTTTGCCCAGCCTCAGCTCCAACCCAGCCTCTCCCAGTCCCCACAGGGCCCACTGTGCTTTCTTCTGGGGTCCTCGGCACCCCCTGCATTTGAATTTCAAGACTCGGCTCAGCATCTTTTCTTCCAGACTTGGCTTTCCCCCCCCCCCCCCCCACGTGGCGCACAGGGATAGGGACACAGCAGAAGGAAGGGATGGAAATTTGCTTAATCGATGTTCTCCCGGGAGACACTTCCCAGTTACCCAAGAATTGTCTACCTGTCGGTGAATGGCGGAGTGGGGGACCCGGCCCAGCCCCCACTCTACCCTTGCTCTTTTCGTCTCTGCATAACAGGAGGGCAGAAGGTACTTGTGACTTGTGATTTGAATGCTCTGCTGAGATCCTTAGAGCCTGGTGGCTTCCACAGTCCCCAGAAACCCACCGATGGGGAGTCACAGCCACACATCCACCACAGCATTTACTTCTTTGTACCTCAATAATCTGCAAATGGAGACTGCTGTCAGCTGTCTTAGGGCTGCACAGAGAATGAAGGGGGACACCGGGGGGCCTCAGAAGACATTAAGTCCAAATATGGGTGTCTTGGACCCACATGGGGCAGGACCTTCTGTGGGATGTCTGGGTTTCCTCAGCAGCTCAAGCTCTCCTCTAACACAACGGCACATGCGCATGGAGAGCGCGAAGCAGCTGACCCTGTGAGGAGACCCTGTCCCCCACTCCCCGCCTCCTCATCCCGCCTTCCCACCTCCTACTCCCCAGAGGCTCCTAATTGGTGTTGTGAGGATTAGTCACTGCAGCAGCGCAGAGCTGCCACCCCCACAGCCCAGACCCCCCACACAGCCAGCCTGGCTGAGCACTTAATTGGAGTTCCTCACACCTCTGAGGACAGCTGGCCTGCCAGGGTGACAGGAGTCAGGCATGAGTGGGGACAGGGATGACACTGCCCGAGGACTTGGCCTTCCCCAGAAAGGTTTCCTTCAAATGTCCCCAACAAGGCAGCACATGGCCTTCAGATGGCTACTCAGTGCCGGGAGAGAAGGCCAGTGCAGTCTGTTCCTTCACCCCAGGGGACCCTCTTACTAAGATGGATCCCTGACTTACAAACTCAATTCGTTCACAAGGGCTGGTTGTACCTCAAGTTGGTCAACTGAAGGCTTAGGTTCCCCCACAGTCTTTAAAGTCTCTCTCCTGCACACAGGCAGAGCTCAGTGTCCTGAGACTTTGACCCAGGATTCCTCAGCCAACCCCATGCGGGCAAGGATGTTGTCAAGCTCCTTCCGGAACTCTTTAAGAGTTAAATCTATCTGAGACCATCTGGAAGCACAAGCAGCCGGCATTCGAGTCATCACTCAAGACTTAGGTAGTCAGTTAATACTAAAATAGCAGCGTAACCCAAGTTATTCACAGGTCAGGCTGGTTGTAACTCAAGGGTCCACCGTAAACCTAAGAGGGATGCAGGGAACAGAGCTTAAAAAGAAACAAGGGCCGGGCCGGGGAGTTAGCTCAGTGGTTCCAGCGCCTGTCTTGCAAGCGCAAGGACCCGGGTTCGATTCCCCGGTAACCACATGACAATACTGGGTGTGGAGACCCACACTCAGCAGCAACCAGTACCACATACCACAGTGCCGGGCGTGGTGGCTCACGCCTGTAATCCCAGCACTCGGGAGGCAGAGGCAGGAGGATTGTGATGTGAGTTTGAGGCTGAGCTCAGGGCCAGCCTGAACCACAAAGCGAGACCCTGTCTCCAAAAACCTGAAAAAAAAAAAA
>PVIR01016724.1:0-36130 GCA_004026965.1 Petromus typicus | reverse complement strand
GTGCTGGGATTACAGGCGTGAGCCACCACGCCCGGCACTGTGGTATGTGGTACTGGTTGCTGCTGGGTGTGGGTCTCCACACCCAGTATTATTATGTGGTTACTGGGGAATCGAACCCTGGTCCTTGCGCTTGCAAGACAGGCGCTGGAACCACTGAGCTATCTCCCCGGCCCCTTGGATTTGCAATTTTTAAAAATGTTATTGAACATTATAATTTTAATAGTGCTACCTTTCTTTTTTTTTTTTTTTTAGGTTTTTTTTGGAGACAGGGTCTCGCTTTGTAGTTCAGGCTGGCCCTGAGCTCAGCCTCAAACTCACATCACAATCCTCCTGCCTCTGCCTCCCGAGTGCTGGGATTACAGGCGTGAGCCACCACGCCCGGCACTGTGGTATGTGGAACTGGTTGCTGCTGGGTGTGGGTGTCTACACCCAGTATTGTTATGTGGTTACGGGGAATCGAACCCGGGTCCTTGCGCTTGCGGAAACAGGCGCCGGAACACTGAGCTAACTCCCCGGCCCCTAGTGCTACTTTTCTTATCAGTGGCCAGGTATATTACAGCGCTAGATGGCAAGAAAGAGGCAAAGACATCATGAATTGATTTTTTTAAATAATATAAACAGGAAATAATGAGTATACAATAGCAGAGAGAGCAAGAAATGACCAATATTTGAAGAAGAAAAGAGGGATGTTTGTAGATAACATACATGATATGCTGATGGTAGTATTATTTTTTAAATATCTTAATTCATAAGAAGGGCAAGTTTATAGGTGGAGGCAAATGAATTGCTCTTTTTTTTCCCTTAACTGAAATCTTTATTAGTATATTACATATATACATCATGATTGCACTCAACAATGAGAATTTGTACCAGTATATGACACAACTTAGTTTTCATTTTTTCCTGTACCTCGACCCACCCTACCACCCCCACCCCCTATATCCATAAGCTTTGTTTCCTTTCAATTTTTGTTATAATCTCATTATTTTTCCCCTTGTTATTCACCCCTTCACCCCATTTTGCTTTGAATATTTTCTATTTCACAATATACATTCTAGAACTCATTTACCTCTTCATTTTCTCATACCAGAGAAAAGATATGATCTTTACATATCTGTGATCTATTTATTTCACTAATGAGGATTTCCAGAAGGTATGTTGAGTATAAATGATTCAATCTTATCATTTTTATGGCAGAGTAATACTCCATTCTGTGGAAGAACCACAACTTTTTTATCCAGTCTCCATTTGATGGACATTTTGGTTGTTTCCCAGATTTAGCTATCACAAACTGAGCTGCTATAAACATGGGTGCACATATGTCGCTGTGGTATGAATCCTTAAATTCTTTTGTATATATACCTAGTGGAGGAATAGCAGGGTCAAATGGCACCTCTAATTGTAGTTTTTTGAGGAATACCCAAACTGATCTCCACAGGGACTGTACGAGTCTACACTCCCACCAACATGGAGAAGGGTTCTTTTTTCTCCGCAGCCTCACCAAAATCTGTTGCTGGCTAATTGTGAGATAGCAGCCATTCTTTGAGGAGTGAGATGAAATCTTAGTGTTATTTTAATCTATATGTCTTGAATGACTAGTAATGTCGAACATTTCTTCATACGCTTCTTAGCCGCTTTTATTTCTTCCTCTGAAAAGTGCAAAATAATTACTCTTAAATGGATAAACTTGGTAGTCCAGAGAGTACATGGTAGAAGGGCCCGCACGTGGACAATCAGTTCTATATTGAGCTTGTCAGCGCAATCAAGACTCTAAATCCAGATGAACCCATGTTTCGTAGAGCGTCTCTTATTCCATGTTAACCTGTGTGTTAGGGAATCGGTTTCACACCTGGGGAGTCCTTATCTGTGCTGCCAGACTGGCATTGATATGTCACTAAGCTGGCTAGTCCCTAGCCCATTCTCTGTCAACACAGTAATCTCTAAGGCCTCTGGCAAGATGAACAGGAAAAGCCCATGTTCCTTTTCTTAGTATTCCTTGGTTTCATTTCATTAGGCAACACATTGGAATGCAGTGGAGATGTAAGTTACTCTTTTTTCTTGTAGGTTGCATAGCTCTCATGTGAGATGCAATGTGCAGTGTGTGTATGTGTGTGTGTGTGTAAGGTAGAAAGGGAAAAGATGTCATTGGTCTCTGTGGTTTGGTTGTTCTCTTGCTTCTTCATAGTTAATACCTATAAACTTAAATCTTGTAAAAAGCAGTATCTTGCAGGAATGATCCTTTTCTTAGAAACTTCTTAGTTTCTTCTAATTTTCTCCAGAATCTTCTATACTTAATCTTGCTGGCTTGGGACTGGCCAGTTGGATGGACGGGGCAGTGTTTTTCTGCTCCTCAAAAATAGAAGGCTTAAAATCACAAACTCTTTATAGGATGGCATTAGGAACAAGTGAGTTCATATTTGATGAATTTGTGAGATTCCAAATACTGGATAATGGTCTTGTTCTTACCATGTGATAAGATAGTTTGAGATATATCCCTTACTCTGGATGCTGAAGGGTTCAACACGCTAGAGTCATCATTATTCTCTAGCAGTGGTGTTTGTTGTTAGGATGCAGAAATACTAGTCTGAATGCAAACATCGCTGAGAGTTCAGTTTTCTTCATTATTTTAAGAAGTGATAGAAGCACATAGGAGATAATAAATCCTCAGCATATGTGCTCATAAGTGTTTGTATAGTTAGCATTTGCTTATGTTTTCCTTGAGTTGTCAGCTGATTTTCTATACATGAACCATATGGCATTTTTGAGGTGAGTCACAGGGAATTCAGCTGAGCCTGCTAATTGCCAAAAGGGACAGGTAGAAAGCTCCAAAAAGAGTCAAAATACATCTACAAATGAACCATAGACAGGTGTGACTTGCATAACGACTTGTACACAGAAAACGCACAGCCATTGTAATTTATTTACATTCCACTCTTATGGCATGAGGATCTCAGCAGCTGTCAGATAGGGGATGTGATGTGTTGTCCTAAGGAGTCATAGCCTGTGTTTTACAGGCAAAGAAATGCCTTAATATCCTGCTGTCATAGTTACATGGGCTGCATAACTATGTGAGCTTAACTGAGTCTTTGTTATTAAGCCTCAGCTGTCTCTTTTGTAAAGACAAGGATCATAATATATAAATTTCTATTACTGCACAGACCAAATGGGCCTGAAATTTAAAGCACTGAATTGAAATGGTCATAGTCATGTGAATTGTGATTGAATATATAGTGAATGTGTAAATTTAAAAAATTCCAGTAAAATATATTTTACCATTAGTCCCTCATCAAAATAGTCTACCTCAGTTCAAACTCATTTAGTCTGTCATTCTTGTGAATTTCTGAAGCAGTTCTGGACCCCCCACTATGAGTTTTAATTGTTGAGGCTGTCTTGATGTCCTCATCAATTCAAAGTGTTTATTATTTATGGTCGTTTTGATTTGGGGAAGAGCAGCAGTTGTGCAGTGCCAGAGCTGGTGGGTGAGGTGAGTGGGGTGCAGTGCAGTGCTTTCCCCAGCTTTCCTTTCTGCGGCAGCAGCGTTCACTGTGTGTATTTTAATCACACCTTATAAGAACCTTCATGAAGGGAGGACTCCCTGAACTGCTTCAGAAGTGTTAAGGACAATGTGTACTCAGAGCAGGGGGAGTATTTTGAGGGGAGTACTAGCAATGTATTTTTCATTATAATGAGTTCTCTAAAATTTAAACATTTTACCTAGTTTTTTTAAAATCACATTTTTCATTTATTCTCCTATTTTCCTGCATCTGCCACAGAACTTTGAGCTCCTAAACATGGGAGACAACATTAAAGATTATTGTAATTCTTCTCTTACAAAAGGAAAACCTATGGGATCAAAATATTGCAACTGAACAATTATATATAGATCAAGAGAAGGCCAGTGGGGTGGGGGAGGAAGAGAGAGTGGGAGAGAATGACAAAGTAAGTGTGCTAAGATGTTCAGATAGAGGGATTCTAGGTGAAATTACAGAGAAATCCTTTGAACTATTTTTGCAACTTTTCTGTAAATCTGATATTGTTGCAAAATAAAACTTTACAAACGCCACAGTTTGAAAAGGAACCTATCCAAGGTTTCCAAGAGGGGAAAATGCCTGGTGCCAGAAATAGAATGGATACAGCTGTCCTGACTGGTGCACTTGTGAGACATGTAGCTGTCAGTGCAGAACCATCTGAGGAGATGGTGGAATGGATAATGCCCCTCATGTTTGCTCGTGGCGAGGTCAAGGGCAACAGGCTGTCGGGTGGACAAGCGTGTCTCTTCCAGCGACAGAAAAAAGTAGAAGGATCTGCTGTCTATATTAGAGAAGCAAAATGGGAGGTTCAACTCATGTTCTATTCTGAAGAAGGCACTGTGAAACCTTTCTTTAGTAATGCTTTCATGACCAAGACACCCAGGGGCTCTGACTCCTGGAGATGAACTTCTGGTCAAAATGTACAACCAAGAGAAGGAAGTAATACACCATTGAAGAAAACCACATGTGACCCCCAAAAGTAATATCTGCCTCTATGGAAGGATAGAACAGTCAGAGAGGTGCTTCAAATTCTGTACATTTAAAATTGTCAACAAAATAAAGAAATGGATAAGAATTATAAAGAGAGAATTAGAAATTACAAAATTCATTGGTCACAGAGAAAGAACTGGACATCAGGAGAGAAAAAAGTGAGACTTGGAAGATAAAAAGAAATTGTCCAGGCGGCTTTAGAAGAATAGAGGAAATGTCTTAAACACACTGTTGGAACATTTTCCGTCATGAAAGAAGTGAATCTTTAAAGATAAGAATAACTTTGCACTTGGACACACTAGACTGAAATTGTGGAACCCCAAACACAGAAGGAAATTCTTAGAAGCAATCACAGAGAAAATGCATACAATGACAACATACTTGATAATTGTTTTCTCAAACTCAAGAGATCAGATGGTAAGTTGGAAAAAGCAGCCAGAGGAAAAGAAGAAAAAAAGGCAAATGTAAGAAATAAAAGAGTGGAACAGTTATAATGGTGTTCAATGCAGGGGGGGGGGTATGTGACAGCACTTAATTTCAGGAGATGCTACTTATAAGTCTGTCATTTACTATCTGTGGACTTCAGCTAAATTTCTTACTTTTTCTGATTAAGAACATTCTTGGGATACTTTCCAGCTTTGTTTTTGTTTCACTATCAGCCAGTAGCTCATTTTTCTCCCCTATGTGCTCATTGTTTTGGTTTATTTCTAAGTAAGGGCTCACTAAGTTTCCCAGATAGGACTTGAACTTTCAGCCCTCCTGCCTCAGTCATCTGGAGGGCTGGGATTACATCCACTAGCTTATCTTGCACAATGATTATTACTTTGAATCAGAATAGCCCAGTGTACCTCAGTTATGGGAATAGTGATGCATAAAAGAAAGGGACATGAAGTCAGCCTGCCATCTGGCAGGGAGCAGGGTGGAGAGAGCCAGTTGTCTGTAAAGAAGCTGAGAAGCACCTTAATCTGCCATGCCACACACCTAAGGTGTTTGGGGCATGATAGAAGCCTTGACAGCATGACACGAATGGTTCTCAGATGGTAGAGGTGTTAAGTCTGTCTCTCAGACCTGATTCTTACTACAGCTGCTCCAGGCCCCTTCCTCAAAGTTACATTTTGCTCTATGGATTTGGTTTCTGTTTCTGGAAGTCTTAAACATACTTCTGTTTTGAGTTGCTAATGATTACCCTCTGTAACTTGCCAGAGACACCCTAGAGATTTTGCTGATTCAAGTAGAACAGAATATAAACTTATTATGGGGTATGAAGCATAAGAAAATCCAACTGAAACAAGCTCTGAAAATAAATTGCATTTAGAATTAAATGAATAATCTTTCCCACTTCTTGGGCAGCAGGGACAAGGCACTTGTGTGGAATAACAACTATCTGATGCAGGCAGCATGGAGAGAATACAGAGGGTGTAGTCTGTGCAGGGTGGCTGGATGGACTGGACACTGCTCAAGACTGGTCCTTAGTTTAAACCAAGATGGGAAGAGCAAGGCTTTGATGATATATTTTGGGGCCCTTGATGATAGACAGAAAACTATCCCACAATATCCCTAAAGCAAAATTCTGTAAGAACTCATTACCTCAATTCAAACAAGAAATGGTGACTGTGATATATGTACACCCATGTTCATAGCAGCTCAGTTTATGACAGCTAAATCTTGGAAAAAACTCCAATGTCCATCACCTGGAATTTGGATAAAGAAGATGTGGGGTTTTTTTTTTAAATATATATATAATGGAGTATTACTCTGCCACAAAGAATGGTAACTTTTTGAGTCATTTATACTCAAATGGACATACCTTGAGGAAATACTCATAAGTGAAATAAATAGGTCACAGATGTGTAAATATCGTATCTTTTCTCTGCTATGGCAAAAAGATGATGTAAATGGGTTCTAGAATATATAGCAGATATAGTGAAATAAAAAATTTTCAAAAGGAAATGGGGTGTAGGGGTAATTAATGAGGGGAAAATGTAATGGTAATTAAAAAAAAAGTTTATGTATTTAGGGGTGAGGGATTGTAGGATGGGTAGGGGAATGGGAAAAATTGAGAATGAAGTCATGTCATATACTGATAAAAATTCTCAGTATTGAGTGTGACCATGAGGTGTATATAAAATGTACTAATAAAGAATTCAGTTAAAAAATAAAATAAAATATAAAAAAAATGGTAACTGAACAAAACAGTGAAGGTAAGAAGGTGATTGTATTTTGGACCTACTTTGAGGGCAAAACAGATTTTCTGGTTGGATAACATAAGGATGAACAAGAAAAAAGTCATCAAGGATGCCTTTTAGGATAACAATTTGGATGGGCTGCCAAGAGTGGTGAGAGGGAGAATGGTGCTGATCCTGTTCTCGGTCATCCGGTAGGTGAGTTTTCAGCGTGAAAACCGCTCAGAGCAGAGACCCTTGTCCTGTTCCCAGCATCTTAGGTGGGAAGCATTTAGTTTTTTCTGTTGCTATGGTTTGGATAGGGTCATTCTAAATTTCAGATATTGCCAGTGTAATGATATTAAGTGGTGGCATCTTTAAGAGGTGATTAGACCTTGAGCATCCAATCTTGTGGAAGGAATCAGGAGTCCCTCCACAGGGTCTTGAGAGAAGAAGGTCATCTCTTCTTGTCCTTTGGATCCTGCCATATGAGGAGAACCCCTTCCAAAGCAGATGACATGCTTCACTGACAAAGAAATCTGCCAGTGCCTTCGTTGTGGATTTCTTGGCATCTAGAACTATGAGAAAATACATTTTTCTTGTTTGCAAATTACCCAGCCTGTGCTCTTCTGATGTAGTAGCCCAAAGACTAAAAGAATCAGTATTTATGTTAGTCTTAGGTTTGTTTGTAGCTGATAATCATCCCAGTGACAGTGTCATCCTCTATTCCAATTTTTCTGAGAATTAAAAAAATTATACATAAGTTTTGAATTTCATTAAATGCTTTGGCTGCATTAATTGATATGACCATGTGATTTTTCTTCTCGAGCTACTAATGTGATGAATTACATTGCTTGGTCTTTCATTCTTAAAAGATACTTTCACTAGATATATGATTTTGAGCTGAAAGATCCTTTCCTTCAGGACTTTGGACAGTGCTGTGCTTTGTCTTTTCCTCTCTTCTTTTAGCTTCCTATAATACAGATAAATGGTCTACACAGAATTAGAAACAGATTTGAAGTTACAGATACATTTTAAGAAATTTTCTGTATACTGGATTGTGGTAAACTGGAACCACCCTGTTTGAGAATTGCACTGGATATTTTAAAATTACATACTTCAGTACCTTATGTCTACTCTCTAATCATGGAATGTCTTTTGGGGAAGGTTAATCTTTATGATTTATATCAATGAAATGAAATGGTTTTGATTGTATTAGTGAGATGAAGGTGTTGCAGAAGACTGCATAAAGGGAAGAGTGTGATCAGCTAAAAATTTGTCTACTAGTATCTTCCTTGGCTCTGGTTATACCCTTCCACCAAGGTCATGGCTTCTGACCAGCTCCCATATTCAGAGCACTGTCTGCTCTAGGCATCAGTGATGACTTCCTCTCCTTTGTCTTCAGGGAAATGGTGGTTGCAGAATCCTGTACCAACCCTTGTTTATTTTCCAGTTTCATATGATGTTTCCTGCCAGCACTGTGATACCTTGGTCTGCTCAGGCATGATTCTTATTTCTTCATCTCCTCAGAGTGGCTGCCTCGCGGTAAGGTTGGCCAGTCTAAATGCTATGGGGGTCATGGTGATGCTCAGCAAAGAGTAAACTAAAAGGGGAATTGGGGGATTTTTCATAGAAGAAGAAAAGAATAGAAGAGAAAAGGGAAGGCTTAGAAACATTCTATTCTCAAATGAATTCACCAGGGAAATCTGCACCAACTTTTCCAGTGCCTGTGGGTTCTTGAGTTTCTTCAGTTTCACAAAAATTCATCTCCTTCTTTCTGATGTGACCAACAGGCTCTGCTGTTGCTGCTGCTCTCAGGGCTTTTAATCACCTGTGTGAACGTTTGATGGGGCTGTGAAATATGGCCCCTGAAGACTTTCGAACTGCCTTTTCCCTTCCTCAAATGGTGAATAATCATTGAACCGCTCCACAGTTTCTGATATGAAGTTCAAATCAAGCCATGAAGAAACCTATATTTCACTAGGTAGCATATTTTTAGTTCCTGGTAGTAAATTTTCCTCACTCTCCCTGTGCCGTGGGACACATTTGGAAAGGTCAGTTTGGCACTGTGTAAATTAACCAGAGGACCACTGCAGTTGAATGAAATCTATTGTAAATGTGTATTGATGGACTTTGCATGGGGTGGGGTGCGGCAAGGCTTATGGGCAGGGTGATTTGTACAAAATAGGAAAATTGTATCATTGGCCTTAGAATCACTGTTATTGTCATGCTGAGTGATCACTGGAGTGGTGGGATGGGAAAATGACAGTGACATTCATTTCCCAATTGGTGAATATTGATATTCTGCCAAGGTTGGTGCCAATAGCTCAGTGTCCTGAGTCCATATTCTTTTAAATGTAAGCAGTACTGTCATATTGCTCCAAAGAGAGGGTTTCATTTCCCTTATCTGCTTGAGTGGGGCCCCCTGAAGTTGTGCAGAGTTCAGACTGCTCTACCATAGAGGGCATTCCTGAGTTCCCCCACAACAGTAAGGAGGCCACACAGCCCAGAGTTTAGATTGAGGGCTCTGAGATTAGATGGCCCTAAGTAGAATCAGATTTTCTGCTTATTAACTGTCTGACCTATGGCATATCTTTTAATTTTTCTCAGCCTGTTTGGGGCCACATTTAAAATAATAATAATAATAATAATAATAATAATAATAATAATAATAATAATAATGCTGGCAGTACTTTATGTGTGATTTTGATTAAGAAATCAGATAATACAAGTAAACTCTTTTGTACAATATGATAAACAGTTTCTTTATATATATATATATATATATATTTTTTTTTTTTTTTTTTGAGATAGGGTCTCACTTTGTAGTTCAGGCTGGCCCTGAGCTCAGCCTCAAACTCATATCACAGCAATCCTCCTGCCTCTGCCTCCCGAGTGCTGGGATTACAGGTGTGAGCCACCACGTCTGGCACTGTGGTATGTGGTACTGATTGCTGCTGGGTGTGAGTCTCCACACTCAGTTTTGTATGTGGTTACCAGGGATTGAACCCGGGCCCTTGCGCTTGTAAGACAGGCACCAGAACCACTGAACTAACTCTCTGGGCCAACAGTTTCTTAATGTTACCTGTAAAAGCCTTTATTATTTCAAATGTAGGTTCTTCATGGAGTCATAGACCCCAGAGAAAACTGAATGACAGTGTTGAATGGCAGAGCTTAGAAGGGAACCCCACTAATGATGCCTTGGTCAAAGTTCTTAGTTCATACTGGATTCATTTTCCACCCTGCGTCACATGAAAGAACACAACTTTTGCGCAGTGATCTAATCAATTCACTCATTTATCCCAAGTATATAGTCACATTCTTTATGGTCCAACAAGATTGCAGACCTAAAAAGCTTGAACATGGATGGAAAGGAATCAGGAACTTCTGAAAATGGTGCTTCAGTTGGTCATAGCTTAGCACCCCACAAGAAGCTTGAGGAAACATTACCTCTACTAAATCAATGCTAATGATGTGCTATGCAGCAAGACTCTGCCTCAGAGTCCAAATGCTGGGTGTTTTTTGTTGATCTATCTTAGGCCAAGTTGGAAGGCAATGAAAAATTACCCCATTTGGTGCCTCGTTTACACAATATGGATCTTGGTGGAGCTCTGAGGGTTTTATTAATAATAGCATCTGATAGTTTATTGAACATGTGGTACCCAATTACTGGATTTGACAGTACAAGGTATATATTAATGACTTATTAGGGTTGACCTGGCTGGCAATTGATCACTAATGAGGCAGACTTGCTTGCATCTAGGCAAAATAAGATTTTGAAACTCTTTTAGCCAGCCCTGCATGAATGCCTTAGCTGAAGTGATCTACTAAATGAGTGATAAATATTTCATGGGGAACATTTTACAGCACCCATTTTACTAATTTTTTTTAAAGGATAACTAGATGATTACTAGCAAATCCCAGTTGGCAGTTGCCTCTGGTGTTCAGTTCTTGATGTGCAAGCTTGAAACAAGGGATTGCTGTCATTAGGAGCTTTATCTTGCTACATGTGGTAACAGTGGCTGGGGATTTTGTACTGAGATGGGTTTGTGGCCAGCAAGTTTTTTTGGTTCACAGAGACAAAGCGTATCTTATGTAGGTTTTTAAATGTCACAAGAAATGAACTAATTCTAACCACAATTGTGACTGCTCACTGATGCAAAGGTGAAATAGTTTTCCTTCCTTTTGACCCTGGTTTGAATAAATATATGCTTTCCTGAAGATGTTGCATGTATATTTTCTACAAAAATACTCTGGACCTGTTTTACAAATTTCAATTTTCCATTTGACCCCTTCCCTCTTTCTATTAATGGATTTCACCTAATTGAATTGGATGCCACAACTGACAAGTGTTCATTCTGAATTTGAGCTTCATATCCCCAAGAAGGCATTTTCTCAGTAACACTTAGCAAAATGATCTCTATCAAACCACTGGTGCAGTTAGAATTTAATTTGCTCTATCAGCTGCCATTGTCATGCTACTTAACCTTAAAAAAGTAATTTTCCTCAAGAGTTCATAATTCCTTTTGCATTTCTTCTTTTCTTTCCCTCAGTGGATGAATTTAATAAACTCTTAAAAGAGAAAAGAATGGGCAAGAGCCACTCTTCAGAGGGTGACAGGGGAGGAGTAAGCTTGTTTTGTCCTCTTGTTTTTTAGCTCATCTCTGTGTATCTTTCACCCATCAACTGGAATCTGATCTTTAACCTGTCAGCTGGAATGATATGCTTTCCTCAGCAGCTCTCCTGTCCATGCTAGCTACAGCCAGCCTTGAAGGAAGAAAGAGGAAGAGGCAGGAGAAGCTTTGAAAAGCCAGAGAAACCATTAGCCACTACCTACAGAGTTGATATTTTTGCTAATGTGTAGCCTACACTAATTGTTCTCTTTTCTGTTCCAGGTAGAGCCCTAGTTCTCAATTACAGATAAGTTTCCCCCCACCCCCCGCCATCCTTTTTCCAATGTTGGGAGACAATTTTGGTGATCACCACTTGTGTTGGAAATTTCAAGGGGGATGATGTAATGTGTGGAGGCTGAGGGTCCTGGGTTGAATATTGGCCCCCATTCATGTCCACTCAAAATGTGTACATGTGATCTTATTTGGAAACAGGATCTTTGCAGGTGTAATGAAATTCGAGTGAGATTATACTGGATTAGGTTGGTGCCTAGTCTCATGATTGGTGTCCTTAAAAGAAGGAAATTCATACGTATTCTGTGAGGAGAGACAGGTGAAGGGGAGACGGCCATGTGAAGACACAGGCTGGTTGAGGTTATGCTGGTACAAGCCTGTGAATGCCAGAGATTGTCAAGGACCACCCAAAGCTAAAGGAGGCAAGGAAAGACTTTTCTTGAGGCTTTGGATGGATCATGGATTGGTGATAGCTTGCATTTGGACCATTAGTCTCTCTAAAACTATGAGAAATACATTTTTATTTTAAACCTCTTGATTTGTGTCAAAACACATCTCTAGGCAAGTAATAAGCCAAGGACAAAGAAAATAGAGATGCCACTTACCACTCCATGTCCTGTGCACAGGACAGCTACGTACAAGAAAGAAAAATCCAAAATGTGGGTGGTGATGTGTTTGAGAAACTCTTTGTAGAACTCAGGTCTTTAGTTCTGCTTTAACGATATTATGCATACTTTATGTATATGTATAGTTTTAATCTTTCACCTGATTCCAATGTGTTATTTAACTTTTTGGTTGTTTTGTGTTGATATATCACCTAACTTATTGACTTTATGAAGGCAAGGGGCACATATTTTCTTCTTTGATTCCTCTAAAAATAATCTGTATGCATATACCATGAATTCAAAACATATCGCTGAAAAAATGAGCAGGCCTGTCAGCTCACGATTCTCTTACAGCAGACCTACCCACATGCAGATCTCTGGAACATATTCTGAAATCTTGAAGCTGTATATTTCCCAGTTGTGATTGATGCTCCCAAAATCTGAGATGTCTTTGTAGAAGCTGTTAACCCAGCAGAGGAGGCCGAGTGCAATTGAGATGTAGAGAAAGCATGATCTATTTGAAAGAGTCTGGACTAGAAGGCAGGAGAATGCTTGCATTTTCATTTCTTTGAGCAAATCACATTTTTCTCTCTGAGCTTCAATTTTCTCTTTTATAAAATGGCAGTAGTGATATAGAGTTGTTGTAAACATCAAGCAGGTTATAACATAAAGTGTCTGACAGAGGTACTATGCAAAAATTTTACTCTTTTGCATATAAAAACTGGGATAAATATCTTCTCCTGTTTTATGAAAGTGTTACACTGTGGTTACACTGTTGTTGTGCTGTGCATCTGAGCTATTTTTTGCCAATAGCAGTAGTAAGCTATGATGATCCACTGCTTAGTCCCTAGATTGCATCTGTTAGAGTCAGTAGTGATGTCTACAGCATTAGAATCAAGAGAAGGTGGTGAGCCTGGTGATTTTCAAGTGGAGCTGAATTAATTGGTCTCAGATGTATGACTCTCAAAGCTAGAACATGGTAATGTTAAATGAAATGGGAAGTATATTGAGATATGAAACTATCATCCAGAAGATCTCAAGCCCTCTTTAGTTTGGTAAGGTTTGCTTATTTATTTTTTAGTTTTTTTAGATAGGGTCTTGTCTTTAGTTCGGGCTTGTCCTGAACTCAGCCTTGAATTCAGCAGTTTTATTGCCTCTATTTCCCAAGTGCTGGGATTACAGGCATGAGTCACTATGCCCGGTATTGTATGTGGTTACCAGGGAACTGAACTGGGGATCTTTCACTTTCAAGTCAGGTGCCTGAACCACTAAGCTAAATCGCTGGCCTATAAGTTCTATTTTTTGAGACAGGGTCTCACTATATAGCCTAGCCTGGCCTTAAACTAAGTGATCCTCCTGCCTTAGCCTCCCAAGTACTGGGATTATAAGCATGCACCATCAAGCCTGGCTATTTCTCTTTTGTGCTTATATTAGGAATTTATACTCCGCGAGGTTCTATGTAGGACTGTCCATGACATCATGGTATATGCTCTGATAGAAAAGCATGCTAAGCCACAGGAAAGTTTTCCATAGAATATTTCAGAGAAAAGAAAATCAAACTTGAAGTACATTTAAGTGATATCCAAGTGAATAATTCTTTGTATCTAATTTGGGCAAGAAAAGTCCAAGACTATGGTTTCCTTATAAGTTAAGAATAATTGTTATAGTTATGCCTACTCTGCTATATGGGGCATTTATGGTGACAGCCCATGTGTAGACAAAGTATGTTCTTTGTCCACCATTGCTGGAGAACCATTGGTACCACCGAGGGTTAAATGTCCTTGTTCTGTGACCCACAGTAGGCCTGGATTTGATCATTCAGGTTATGTAGCATGTTAATCTAATCATGTGTGGACACTGAGGGAGCCACTTGCACATTTTTTTGAAGGGTTGATAAAATATAATTTTATCTCATTGGTGATTATCATTTAAGACTTAACGTGTTTTTGTTTTACCAAGATGATATAAGAGCAGATATTTAATGATTAGAAGAATAAAGGTTAACTTCCTACTACATTATCAAAAGAGGAGTCTAATACTCCATTTAAATTCTGACTGTTTTTAGATTTCTGTAATTTTATATGCGGAAGAATCAAACATAAGATACTTATCATGAATTTTAGTGAAGGGCATGCGACACGTGACTTTGAGACTTCATTTTCCCTTTCTTACCCTTTCTGCCTTATCTCCAAGCTCAGCCTTATTTATGACCTCAGAAGTATTTTTTATACTTTTGTTTAATCTAGTTTTTTTTAAATGTTTTTTTTGAGACAGGGTCTTGCTTTGTAGTTCAGGCTGGCCCTGAGCTCAGGCTCAAACTCATATCACAGCAATCCTCCTCCCTCTGCCTCCCCAGTGCTGGGATTACAGGCATGAGCCACCACGCCCGGCACTGTGGTGGTGGTACTGATTGCTGCTGGGGTGAGTCTCCATGCCCAGTATTGTATGTTGTTACCCGGGATTGAACTGGGGCCCTTGCGTTTGCAAGACAGGGGCCAGAACCACTGAGCTATACCCCTGGCTCCTGTTTAATCTAGTTTTAATGGAATGCACAGGAATTGTGTGTCTTGAGTCTTTAATCTCTATTGAAAACGAATTCCATTCAATCAGACACACGATTTACAGGCCTGCTCGGATATTCCATCTACTTCCTGTGAGAGGTGGTGCCTCCCTCCTGGACAATGTTGCGGTCTCTGTTGGCTAATAGTCCCTCGCCCTGAGAAACCAGTTGTTCCTTCCTATGCTGTTCTCGAGAAGCTAAGCTGACCAGCAGGACTGGAGTTTCTGTTCCTCAAAGTCATTTCTGGACACAAATGCCTTGTCACAATGGAGGTGTGACTTATGGAACCTGAAACAACCAAAGCAAAGATATAGGGGAAGATTTAATATGTTGGAGGTAAACCTGGCCAACTGGAAACAAGGGACAGGGGGACGTTTTCAAAAAAATTATTTGCCACTCCTTTCTATTGTTGACTTGGAGATATATAGTTGATCTTTGTATCTTGTTTCTAGAATACAATCATCTTGACTTATTTATTCTTGGAAAACTGTAAGTCAACATGATAAAATAATGTACTCATTGCCTCATATTTTTCTTTTTCTCCTTTTACTTTTTCTTTATTGCTTAGACCTATAGCACTTTAATTCTTATGTGAAGCTCTATGTGTTAAAAACCTTCAGCTAAGATAACCTCTTAAGATAAGGGACAAAGTGTTCTAGTAGTTCTAAGTGGATCATTCATTGGAATCTATCAGCATGTCAGAAAAATGTAAAATTTTTTCTTTGAATATAAAAGCATTAGAAGAGATTTGTTAAAAATTCTGGGGAGGTATTTCATTTTCATGAAGTATCTGTTGAAGTATATGTAAATTGAAAGAAATTCAGACAGATAAGAAATGGCAAATCAAAATTTCAGTTGTGTTTCCAGTTATTTCTCCTTTGTTCAATGATATGTTATCCATTGTTGTTTATCCACCTTGCTTTGTAGAAAATTCAAATAGGGGTCTTTGGCTGGTTTGGCAGTAGGCTATCTGAAAATATTCTGGGTGTGCCAGAAAAGGAGTAATACAGAGTTTCATAAAATTCTATTTGTGAAATTAAATTGGCAAAGATCAGGACAGTCTTGCAGCTTCAGTGTGATTTTTATGCCTATAAACAAGGAATATCAATACAAAGCAATGTTCTTAACTATGAGGACTTATCTTATTGGTAGCCATGGAGGTCAGCCCTGGGTCAAGCTTCATTTACTAATGAAAAGAGAAGACTGTAGAGAACATTAACAAAACCTATCCCATTCCAAAGTAGAAGGTCTTTCCTTGCCAGGGGAATGAAATAAATACTGTTCTTATTTCCTCACATGTGGAAAGCTTTGCCAATTATTTTAGAGTGTGTGTTTTTATGATAAAATCATTTGATGGATAAGGGAAATAATGCAAGTGGCAGAGAAATGCAGGTATAAAAGATGTTTATCTTGGAAACTACAAGACTGATCATCTGGATGAAAGTCATTGGAATCTGATTTTTAAAAAGGAGGCTGAAGTGTGCAAACAGCCACAGAGGAAAGATTTGATAGGAAAGAATACTCAACAATTGAATCCAGACTTTGAGGGCAGTACAGAAGTTTAATTAGAAGCATGGACCAGCTGTCTGAACAAACATTTGAGAGATGAGAGTCATATGATAACCAGACCATGACCTTTTATTAGATGAGGAGAATCCAGCAGTGGTTGTTGCTGTGATGAACTTCATGCACTCTTGAAAAAGCATCTGTTTTTTTTTCCTCCTTGCCTGGCTCAGTACAGAGTGTACTGATGTATCACAGAGCAGTTCTTCAATTCTGTGGGCATGTAGCTCTGTGCAGGACACTCACAAGGCAGATGATTTGCAACTGTTGCATGACAAGATGCAGGCACTGAAAAGCATAGCTGTCCTGCCTTCCCTCTG
Source organism: Petromus typicus (assembly GCA_004026965.1). Lineage (NCBI taxonomy): Eukaryota > Metazoa > Chordata > Mammalia > Rodentia > Petromuridae > Petromus > Petromus typicus. The sequence goes on along the minus strand of PVIR01016724.1, from coordinate 19,496 downwards.
CTTGAGTAGGGGCTCTGACCAGATCTGACACCTGGAGAATAGGACCTGTCTTTTCTCCTCTATGAGGAGAAGTCAAGTAGACTGACTGTTAAGATAGAATTGTTGTCAGGTGGGGTTCAAGTAGGTGTAGTGATCAAGAGGCTCATTTGATCGTTGGGCATTGCAGAGAGACAAGGAGAGCTCCATGGAGGTCCAGGACTATGTGACAGTTGACAGTATGATAATCCTACATCTAATATCATCAGATGGCTGCTGGATGGATCCTTATTAGTAGATGAGATATGTAGACATGTTTTAAATTCTTGGACAAGAGAAGAACCAATGAGCATAGTCCACTCATGTTAGTTAAATTGCAGCATTGGTTTTTCATTTTCACCACTGCCAGAAGTTGGTCAGGGATGGAGTGTAGATGCTGACAGCGTGAGAAGCTTAAGTGATGGATATAATGTACAGTTTACAAACATGCAAAAATTGAAAAGAAAGAGGAGAGACTGACAGTTGTAGGTAACTCTGGAGAGTCAGCGAATTAATATTGATGACATGTCAGTTGAAGTTTAGTATCTAAAGATATTCAAGTGATGGTTTCATTGTGGGAATCAAAGAGTTCCCTATTCTAATCCCTTGCTTTTGAGAATGGGCCGTACTTTACATAGCAGAGGAGGTTATGGACCTTTCAGGAGGGAGGTTCTCTTGGATTATTAAAGTAGGTCCATCTAATCACTTGAACTCTTAAGATGAAAGAGCTCTCTGTGCCTGAATCTGGTGTGGAAGAGGAAGCAGAAGAGGTGTAGCAGAGGGGAAGCCATAACCTACAGTTGTTGATATCTGAACATAGAAGAAGGAAACCAAGTGGGCATCAGATGATGGAAGATGAGGAAGTGGCACTTATGCCCTAAACTAACAAAGAACTGAAGTATGCTCACAGCCTGAGTAAGATCAGAAGGAAACTCCATGAAAGCCTCCAAATCAGAGCTGTGGACAGGTGACACTATTTTTGTTTTGCCTGATGATACCTGTGTTTGACTTCTAAGCACAGTACTGTGGCATAAATGGATGTTGTTTTACACTTCTAAGTGTACGGCAATTGGCAATGACGGCAATATAAACCCGTGCATTTATACATACATGTTTACATAGATGTCATGTATGTATTTTTAAAAACTATGTGTACGTATGCAGCTATCTTAGGAAAAGTATCATATAATATATGAATCATTTTCGGGAAAATAGAGAGTTCAGGAGCCAGATATATGCATGCTTATGGTCAAATGATCTGCTGTTTGATCTGTGTTTAGACTATTTTTAACTTTCTCACTGTTAATTAGAGAGGAATGCCACATGGAGATTGCCATGCAATCTACTTTTGAAAGCAGCTGACTCATAAAAATTGTCAGAAATTCAAACTCAGCTTCAGTTTTCACTCACACTTTTCCTAAATTTGACAAATCTTCTAGCCAGTTTGTATGCATGAATGAGTGTTTGTTTGTGAACAGTGTATATAGAGGGCATAGAATTATGATTGTTAAACATTCCTACAATGTATTTAGGCTAAAGCTGGAAATTGGTTCTCTGCTAGAACAGAGAGCTCCACTTCTGTGAACCAGGACACAGCACGTGAAGGGCATGAGGCGCTGATTTTTGTCAACACTAGGCCTGTCCTGACACCGTAGTGACTTCTCCTGCAGATTTTTATCTGTGTGTCCCCATGCTTTGAAAGCTCACCCCTGAGTTTTCCCAGAGAAGCAGCTCCTATTTCTTGCTTTTCAAACATTCAGATCATAAGAATTTAATGAAAAAGTCATGGGAATGACCATTCTACTGACTTGTTCCTTTTTTGCAGCCCCAGCCCAGAGTGGGAGAGTCTCCCAGGCAGCTGGGTTATGTGTGTACACTTCTTATGCAGCCAATATAGCTATATTTTGAGTTTTAAAGTAAAGTTTGGATGCTGAAAATGCTAATTTATGGTAAGCAAGAGCTGGACTGACAGAAAGCACAACAGCGGAAGGATGGGCTGGAAGGAGGGATGGAATAGAAATAAGAATTAAACAGATTGCTTGGGAACAGAATCAGACATTAAACAAAACTTTTAGGAGTTAAGAAAGGACAATGATAGAATAGTTTGGAAAATACTATTTGGATTCATATCAAGGAGGGCAGCCTAGATGTATTTTTCTTTGTTAGAGAATAAGGAAAAAGAAAAAAAAGCAAACAGCCCAGGGAATCAAATGCCTTTCTGCAAGAACAGTTAAGTCCAAATCTTGAATTTACATCTTAAGAAGGAAGAAGGTTATTCCTGATTTTTCTAAAGAAGAGAGAAAAAATGAAAAGTCAGCTTGTTTTCACCAGGATAGACTCAAGGTGGATGTGTTAGGATGGGAAATACTCATGTATTTCCATTCCAAGATAGATTCAACACACACCCTATGCTATGTGTTTCATGAACCTGACAGCCTGCAGAATCTTTTGAGCCAAGTGTTGTACAAGGAGCACTATAATTCCCAAGACCAAGGCTTTAAATCAGAGTGAGATTTAGGGTCAGCTTTATCACAGGCATATGAGAGGGCTTCCTTCTGTGCCATTCCTGGCATTTAGCTTTGTGGCCTTTCCTGTGAAGAATATTGGTGACAAAATGGTGCAAATGTTCCTTCTGCATTTGAGTCAGCTGAACGCCACATAGGTACCATGAATGTCCAACATTACATAGTTAGCAACATCCGCATCAGCTCATCTGCATACTCTCTATTTTCTCAAGGTTTGAAGTCTAATTTCTATAGTCTTGTTTCCGGAGGATAACTTTGTGTGTGCAGTTGTGTTTAGGGAGAACATAAATGTTGAAGCTGTCATTTAAATGCTTGAGTGAGAGAATATTTGAAGACTCAGAGGGTTTTTTAGTTAAAACCAAGAGGCCAATTGGGACATATGTTACTTTCAGATGTATGTTGAGAAGTCAGGAACAAGAAGGATTTGCTTATAATCCTTTTGGTCCCAGAGGGTAGATGCAGGATTAAGATGTACTCATCACAAGAAAGCAGATTTCTTTGCAGGATAAACTCCCTTGCAATTTGAACAGCCCAAACTACCATTAGCCAATTTATGTGATAACAAATTCCAGCTGTTCTCAATAATGAAGTCAATGCTGAATGGTCACTTGCTGGGGGAATGCTGTACCAAGAATTACAGAATTGGTCCAAGAGCAGAATGGCTTTGTGCCTCCGATCTCTTTAACATTAAAACATCTCTTTTGAGATGGTCTCACTCTGCAGTTGAAGTTGTCCTTGAACTCACTATGCAGCCCAGGCTGGCCTCAAACTCACAGTAATCCTCCTGCCTTAGCCACCTGAGTGCTGGGATTACAGGCATGTACCATTATAATTGGCTTGGTAACCCAAATATTAAGAATCATTGTTCCCCTAAAAATTTAAAGTATTCCTCTTGTAGTTCTTTAATTTTCATTCTCTATTTTAAAAATATTTTACTGGTATATGTTTCTGATATCTTAGAGATTACATTTGTTCCAGGGAATTAATATATATATATATAATACATTATATATCTGTACACAAAATTTAAAAATTTTTTATTCCTTTCCTATCTCTCCCTTCCCCTTAATCCCACCCCAACCCCGTACCGGTGATGGAACTCAGGACCTGTGCATGCCAGGCAGGCATGGTGCGGCTGAGCTTAATCCCACCCCAACCCTGTACCGGTGACGGAACTCAAGACCTGTGCATACCAGGCAGGCATGGTGTGGATGAACTTAATCCCACCCCAACCCCGTACCGGTGATGGAACTCAGGACCTGTGCATACCAGGCAGGCATGGTGCAGCTGAGCTCCATCCCCAGCCTTCCTTACTCTTTCTCTTCTTTCCCAAATCCCCTTCTTCACCTCCAAAAAGTCTAATTGTTTCCCATCATCTGTCCTATATTTTATTCTTATATGATATATATTCTGGTTTCTCATATGAAAGAAATCATATAATATCTAGCCTCTCATGTTGGATTTATTTCATTTAACATTATAGTCTCAAGGTCTATCCATATTTCTACAGAGGGCTCAAATTTATCCTTCATAGCTAAGTAGTACTACACTGTGTACTATATATACTGTATGCTTTTATTCATTCATCTGTCTGTGGGCAGTTAGGCTGTCTCCATAACTGAGCTAGTGTGAACCACACTGCTGTTTTCTCTTGCTTTCATCTCTGTTTCACTTACAAAAAAAGAAAAACCCATTCTTAACAAAGGCTGACACTTCTGGGATTAATCACTTATTTCATTTTCCATTCTGTTGTACTCATCAATTCACCTTCTTTTCTTCTTTACCTTTCTGACATCTTCTCCAGGAGCATTTCTTTGTTTTAATATACCATGTTCTTCTTTACACTAAAATTCCTTATCTCTGCTATTCATGTATTTCTATTCCAAGTCATTTCATGAATTATGAAGTTGTTGCCACATGATGCTTCTACTTTTCTAACTTATCTTACTTCTTACCTCAATTTATCTTACTTCTTTCCAATTTATCTTACTCCTTAAACATCATGCTTTTCTTATTCTAGCAGTTTTTGGGTATCTTTAATAAGCAAAAAATGAATCAGTGTATTTAAAACATCTTTTTTTTTTCAGTGCCTAGGTTTGAACCTAGGACTGCACACAGTAAACAAATGTTCTGTTTTTGAGATATGTTCCTATCCTTTCACATGATGCTTTGACATGTGGATACATTGTGAAAAGCAATTAATATAGTCAGTGTAATTTAACATTCATCGCATCATATGGTTGATGATTTTTGTGATAATACAATGCAGATGTCCTCAGTACATTTCAAATACATAGCATAGTACAGTATTCTTAACTATATTCACTATGCTTCTACATTAGATCTATAAAATTTTCTCCTTTCTCTCAATCATTTGTGCACTTTGACCAACATCTTATTTTTTCCAAACTCCATCCATGGCCACCACCATGCGCACGAAGGATGTACCAGGGTTTCGTTTTCCTCTGCACCCTTGCCAAGATGTGTTGTCAGCAGTCAGTCTAACACATACAAGGGAGACTTCATTACAGTTTTAATTTGGATTTATCTGATAATTGTTGGTATGGACTACTTTTTCACATACTCATTGGACATTTGTATGTTTTACTTTGAGAAATACCTATATAGGTGTAGCCTGTGTTTTAGTCGTGTTTTTTTCCTATTGAGTCTTTTGACTACTTCATATGTATTTTGAATATTAACTAGTTATATTGTGTATAATTTACAAATATTTTCTTACACTGCAGATATTTCTTTTCCTTCTATTTCTGTACTTTGTTTTGCAGGATATTTCTCGTTTGAAGTAATCCTTCTTGTCTCTTTTTGCTTTATTGGCCAATTCTTTGGAGGCAAGATACATAGAATTATTTAATGTCATGATAGCATGTTTTATAGTTTCAAGTCCTAATTTTGAGTCTACAATACATTTGTAGGATTTTGCATGTAGTGTGAGACAAGCATTTGATTTCATTCTTCTGCATTTAGACATCTTCATTTAGACATCTGCATTTAGAAATCTGCATTTCATTGAAGAGACTATTTTCTTTCTTCTGTGTTTTTGGGACTTGCGTTGATACAAATATCACAACACAGCACGTGCTATAGTGTTGCCACCATCAGTCTGGAAGTTTGTCTTTTGTTAAAAACTTAATGATAACTAATTTTATAATAGATTTTGAACTCTGACAAGGTGATGCCTTCAGGTTTGATCTTGTTTAACATTAATTTGGCTATTTAAGGTCCTTTTTGGTTTGGTTCCATATGAATTTTTGGGCTCTTTCTTTCTTTATTTTTATTTTATTTATTTATTTATTTTTTGAGAGAGGGTCTTGCTTTTGTAGTTTAGGTTGGTCCTGAACTCAGCCTCAAACTCAGAAATCCATCCTCCTGCCTCTGCCTCCCAAATGTTGGGATTACAGGCATGAGCCACCACACCTGCCATTGTGGTATGTGGTACTGACTGCTGGTGGACGTGAGTTACCATGCCTGGCATGGTTGTGTGTGGTTACTGGGCACTGAACCCAGGACCTTGTGCTTACAAAGCAGGCACTGGTACCACTCAGCTAAGTCCCTGGCTGGGGCTTTTTATTTCTATTTCCTTAGAGAACGTTATTGGAATTTTGTTAAGAATAATATTGAATCAGTAGCTCACTTGGATAGTATGGAAGTCACAGTGATATGAATATTTCTCACCCATGATTGTTAGACATTTTTTCATTAATCTGTTTATTAACTTCAATAATGTTTTCTAACTTTCACTTTATTTTTTACTTCTCTGGTTGAATTTATCCCTAAATATTTAATTTTTTTGTTGTTGCTATTGTGAACGGACTTTCTGATTTAATTTCTTTTTCAGATAGTGTTTTTTAGTGTGTATATCAGTGCTACTTATATTTGTATGTTGACATTTTATTTTGCAATTTTACTGAATTTTTTTATAAATTCTAAGGTTTTTTGTAGAGTCTCTAGGATTTTCTATATGTCTGAATGATTATGTATTTTATAAGCAGAGATATTTTATTTATTTTTATTTGGATACTTTTTATATCTTTTTTCTTTTCTAATTGCTCTAGAATAGATTTCTCATTCTATGTGAAATATCGATGGGAAGTTATCCTTGCCAACCAGCACATTTCAGAGAGAAAGCTTTCGATTTTTTTATGGATTATATTATCTGTGGGCTTTTCATATGGGGCATTTCTTGTGTTACAGTTCCTTTAATATCTGCTTTGTCAAATGTTTTAATTATGAATGAATATTAATTTTGTCAAATACTTTTCCTTCATGTATTTTGTTTCATTTAGTAAATGTAGAATATCAATTTTATTTTTAAATAAGCCACCTTTCACTTTATTTTTTTTTATTAAATTTATTTTAGCTCTAATATTATTATTGTTTGTGTTCTGCTAACTTTCAACTTGGTTTGTTCTTTTCCCTTTTCCTATTTTTTTTTTCTTTTTTTGAGACAGAGTCTTGCTTTATAGTTCAGGCTGCCCCTGAGCTTGCTATGTAGCCCAGGTGAACCTTGAACTCATAGCAATCCTCCTGCCTCTGCCTTCTGAGTGCTGGGATTACAGCCATGAGCTACCATGCCCAGCACTGTGGTATGTGGTACTGATTGCTGGTGGGAGTGAGTCACCATGCCTGGCATTGTTGTATGTGCTTACTGGGATCAAACTCAGGCCTTGCACTTACAAGGCAGTTGCTGGAACACTGAGCTAAATCCCTGGCCTTCTTTGCCTATTTTCTTGAGGTTGCATTGCTTAAGGAAAATTTTTTCATTGTAGATACTTATTATTATAAGCTTCCACCTTGGTGTTGCTTTTAAATTATTCTATTAAGTTTTCTTACACTGTAGTCTCATTTTTCTCTGCCTCATGATATTTTAAAATTTATTTTTTCCTCTTTGACATTATGGTTCTTTTAAGAGGTGTTGTTATGTTTTTATTCACAGCTGACCTTGAACAACCTGGCTTTGCACTTTGTAGTTCTACTTATACACAGCTCTATTTTTTAAGGTTTGTGACAGTTTGAAAAAGCAGATGTATCAGTAGCTTAGAAATACTCTTCAATTGAAGAAATGTTTGTTCATGAATACCTAAAGTAGATATACCTAGTGGTTTATTATATAACTTACTAATATAAAAATACACAAATCCATTATAAAATATTAAATATTATCAAAACACATAGGCAAACATTTAAAGACCATACACAATGTATCCATAGTCAAAAGAGATGTAAACAAATATGAAGTTACTATATTAAATCACACTAGCATAAAATTGACTGTAGTCTATATTATATATATATATATCTGTATTAAACTATTTTGTATATTAACTATCGTATATATATTAAAATATTTTAGTATTTTCATTCCTACCTCCTGTTTCTATTAAGTGAACATAAGTGTTATGAGTGTCTGCTTATATATCTGATGCTGATTATCTCCACACAAGCTATTCATCTTTCAAGGAAATTGCATATTGCAGAAAAAGTGATCTCTTGCATTCTTGCATATCTTCAATGGCATGTAATTCATATTAGATACAAATATGTCTTGATGTGTTATATATCTTACTGATAAGTCTCCTGGACAACAGCAGGTTACTAGTTATTCAGTTTTATATATAGATTTCCAACTCTGTGGAGGTCAGCATCCCTAACCTGTATTTTGTCCAAGATTCAACTGTATTAATAATCTCTAATTTTCTTATTGTTATTGGTATCTAGTCTCACTGTGTTCAGAAAAGGCAGATGAAATAATTTCAATCTTGAATTTGTTGATATTTTCAAAATATCAGTCTAGTGTAATCTGTCCTACAGAATTTCCATGTACAATTGAGTGAATTGCATCTTCTTCTCACTGAGTGTTCTGTTAGAGTTTTTTGGTCTGTGGGGTTGGTTCTGCTTCTGTCTTTACTGTTCTTCTCTTTAGCGATCTGTTCAGTAGAGACTGTGCAGTACGAGATGTACGTAGTTGGGTCCTATATTGTAGAGGACCTTACATTTTGGATGATATTTAATTTTTTCAGTGAAAGAAACCATTGATGGTGCTTACACAAGAGAATGATCACCTAGAGTAAGTAGTTTATGTGTGAAGAGAACAGAGTCTGCAAAGAGACTACTGATCAGGGCAGATCTAGATAGTTCTAGATAGAACTAGACAGATCTAGATAGATCTACAGAGAACTATAGATAGTTCAGTAGAGTTTTATAGTGATGCCTATTTCTTCCTTCAGATTTGTGAATGCTTGCTTTATATGGTTAGATATTCCATGACAGATGAATATATAATTACCATCTTCACATCTTTCTGTTGAGTTCACCCTATTGTCATTCTATAACTCATTTATTCTCTTGGTATTCTTCAGGACCCCCCCTTTTTTTTTTTTTTTTTTTTTTGCAGGTGATGTTCTTCCTCAACTTCCTTGATTTGTAGGCCCTCCTGTTCTCTGTATCCTCACATTTCCTGACTGCTTTCTCAGGGAGCTATCTCATTTCATTGTCTCTCTCTGTACTGTTTCCCCTCAACTATGTTAAAGGTGCACTCAGGTTTAGTCATAGACCTTTTTTGCACTTGACTGTCAGAATTATTAAACAGTCTTACCTTCTCTTCTCTTCTTCTGAGATTATTGACTCGCATTTCCAAATGCCTACTGAAGAGCTCTCTTTTGTTCCCATTAGTACCTCAGAGGCAGCATGGTGAAGACATAATTGATTACTGCCCTTCTCACTTTTAGTTAGTTCCCCCTCCCTCTTTATTTTTTCCTCATGGTATCAACACTATTCAGGCTCAAAATTTTGTAATCAGAGTTGATCCTTTCATTCCATATTGGGTGCCCACTCTTATATCTTACCTATGATTTCTTTCATATAAATGTCATTTCTTCTTCCAAGAATCTCTACTTCAGGTTTTCAGGTGAGGTTTTGCAATGCCCTGATCTATAGTCTGTTTGCAGACTGTTCTCTACACACACAATCTACTTACTCTAGGGTGATAATTCTCTTGTGTAAGTATCATCAATGGTTTCTTTTATGGGAAAAATGAAATATCATCCAAAATGTAAGGTCCTTTGCAATACAGGACACAACTACCTACATCTCCTACTAGTAGCATTACTTAACATGTGGGAGTTTTCTGCTTAGCAGACATCGTGCTAAGTGAGCCTGTGAACTAAGTGCTACTATTATAATACTGATTATGTACCAAAGTTACGGAGTTAGTAACCACTTGAGCCTACATAAGGTGACTCCTGAACTCATATCCATTTGACATCATGCTAACCTACTGCCTACTTGTACCACAATCAGTTTTAATATAGAATTTCAGTATATTTTCTATTGAGAGCTGCTCTATCTTCCTCTGCTTGAAATATTTTTGTGTTTTTTCAGATTTGATTAAAACAAACAAACAAAAAAACCCCTTCTCTCCTATGGATTCTTTATTGATTCCCTCTTTGCATCTGTAATTCCACATTATTTACTTTTTTTTTTTTTCAGGTTTTTTGAGACAGGGTCTCGCTTTGTGGTTCAGGCTGGCCCTGAGCTCAGCCTCAAACTCACATCACAATCCTCCTGCCTCTGCCTCCTGAGTTCTGGGATTACAGGTGTGAGCCACCACGCCCGGCACTATGGTATGTGGTACTGGTCGCTGCTGGGTGTGATTCTCCACGCCCAGTATTGTTATGTGGTTACTGGGGAATCGAACCCGGGCCCTTGCGCTTGCAAGACAGGCGCCAGAACCACTGCGCTAACTCCCCGGCCCCCCACATTATTTACTTTTTACTTGTACATATAACTTCATCAAAAATACTTTATAGCAATGTGTATACCTAGCTTCCCAGATCTGATACTCATTTTGTAAATATGGTGATCATTTGTCAATAATCTGTTACACAAGTTACTTAGAAGACTACCTTGCCTACAGTATGATTGAATCGTCCTTCACATTGAATTGGCTGTTAGCGTGTTAAATATATACCAGGTGTTGCCTTCATTCAGTATAGGGTACTTTTTATGCTTTTGTGATGATTTCTGCAAGCATTAGAGTTTAGACAAATTCAGTGGAGCTTTTTTGTAGTTACTTTCCTGTGACACAATACCCAAAACCTATAAGAATGACTTGCTTTGGCTCACAGTCTGTAGAGGTTCCAGTCCATAGTCAACTGGCTCCATGGCAGCATGACTGACATGGTGGCATGACAGAAGAGCATGGCACAAGAGGGTTGCCTAGGGCATGGCAATGAAGTACAAAGAGATCAGGGACACTCCTCCAATCCATACCCCTAGTGACCTTCTACTCCACCAGGCTTTGCTTCCAAATCACAGTTAACTGCAAACTCATCAGTGGACTGAACTCCTGATGGGTGTTCCCATGACCCAGTCACATCTTCAGGATGCCTCCCGTGCGTGCAGGGAACATTTAGATTTAAAGCATAACAAACCTCACTGATTGATAACACCCTGATGTATGTGCCATCAGTTTACTTACATTTCAAGAGCTGCCATTGTAAGTGAGGAGGAAGAAGCGCCTCATTTCAAGGAGAGGCAAGTAAGCCTAGTTTTGGAAAAATCTTTTAAAAATTCGTTAAGTTTAGCAGCTTAAGTTTGATTTTCTAAATCAGACAGAAGAGATTCAAAGCTTTTTCTATGGAGAGGATTTTGAAGGAATGATTTTGAGATTTTTAGAAAATTTTTCTACCCTTAAATGTTGTATAGGGAGCACAGATAATAAGGAGGTGGTGAGAACACTGGTACTTATTTTAGCTCCCTGAGTCTCCATTCCTCAGTGTGGTGGGACACAGTGGTCTGCAGCAATGCATGAGGCTGACTCTTTGGGGAGCTCTATTTCAGGTGGTGGGTGATGGGATTCTCCCTCCTGGGTGAAACTTGTTTTTGCATTCTCTCTCCCTCTGCATCCATTTTTGTCTTCGTAAAGCTGCCTGAGATTATTCACATTTCTGACTTTTTTTTCTTTATCCTCTTTTCTCACTCAGCCCTTTGATTTTCTCTCAATCATACCTGTTATTTGTCAGTTCTGTTTTCTAAGAGCCTTTAAGTTTGTTTGGTGTGTGATGAATAAAAATTTTTAAAAAATGTTTTGTGACAGAACATTTCTGGGGCACAGGAGTGATAAATATCAAATCAAGTAGAAGGTAGAAATTTAATTTTCCCTATCAGGGCCAATCTGTAGTTCATTTTATCCTGACAAAAATTGATATTTTATCCCTGCGATAATGGAAGACTCTGATTGCAGTGCCTTTTCGTAATTTAAAAAAATCCTTTTCTTTCCCTTGAGAAACTTGAATCAAAACTGAGGAGATTCTGTGCACACTGTATGGAAAGTTACCTTATATTTCTTCATCCCTTTTTGTCCCTAGACCCGGCAGTAAGTATTTCCATAAAGTCTCTCAGGTTCTTGATTTAATGTGTTGCTTTCAGGCTTTTATCTCTGGTTGTCTTCAAGAGATTTATCTAGTAGGTGCAGTGACACATCTTTTCCTCTGCCCTCTTTATTCAGCCCCATTTCTTAAATGAAGAAGTGTTCTGCTTGTGGTGATGTCTAAAAACTAACCTTTTAAGTTAACTCAGTAGAATTTGGTTCAAGATAAAGCAGTATTCATTTAAGTAGTACTCAGGAAGGACCTACTCTGTGTAAAGCAGTGTCTCAAGGAATCTTCAGTGTTATTTATAACAGTCCTATGACATCAGTCCTGTCTTGAGATTCACCTCAGTTGAACTGAAGCATACTGAGGTTGATGAGTGTGGCTAAAGTTACCAACATGGGGTTAGAATAGATATAGGCAGGCTACCAGATCTGTGCTGTGCAGCAAGTCACCAGGCTGCCTGCACATGGCATTGTTTGGATGGGTAGATATCCACCATGACATCTCCTATCTCATGTAGGTGTGAAATGTGTGGGCCCATGAAAATTGAAAGTCTCTAGAAAGGAACTCCTCAGGTTTGAATGACTTCTTCAGTCCAAGGACTGAGACGGGTTCACTAGGATTCAACCTGTTGCTTAGTCAGCTGTGCCGTATTGCTTACTGAGACTTCTTTTTAGGCAGGTAATTTGTACATAGAAACTTCCTTCACTTTTAGAGATCCAGGTTTATATTTTACCAATCAGCAGTCTCTGTGTAATGAGATAGCATTGTTGTCAGTAGGTTGAGACAAGTCCTCTTGGTGTAGGGCTTTAAGGGCCAATTTTAATTCAGTCACACTGGTGGGGAGATGATGACAGGACATGCAGCGAGCATGTCAGTCTCAGTCTATTATTTGTGAAAAGGGTTAGAGAGGAGTTGTGTTAGGTGTGAGGTATCAGCTCAGAGCCATGGGAATTCTTCAGCCAGTTCTTCCAAATCTCATGAGTGAGCAAAAGCATTACCCATGATGAGGAGAATCTTGTGTGGTAAACCTTTGTCTTCTAGATATTCTTAAAAACAGGACAGATAGCCTCCCTGATCCACTCAAGAAAAAGTAATATCACCCAGGTTTTTGTGTTATATCTTCATGTGATTCCCCAGGCTGTTCTTCATGACTATATATTTTGTGAACTCTCTGAGGGTCTCAGAGTGGTAAATCAAGAGAGGCTTTATCTTGAGCTCACCACTTGCATTGGAATGTAGCAATAAGGTTAGCTTGTCCTTCATGGGCTTTGTGGCCTGCCATTGTCTTCTTTTCCTGGGTAAGGTATGTTCTTGTGGGCATGTTCTTCCAGAAAAGGACAATTTTATCACAGATGAAAACTTGATGAGAACAAAGGCTGTTTCTCTGTGTCTTCGTTTTGAAGTGGTGTATGTAATTTTCAGCAGCCCTTTTTTCTGCACTGACTACTTCACCGGCGCTAGTTATACAACTGTTCTCACTTTAAAATTGTGAAACACCCTTTATGGCATGAAATGTGTCATTGTTATCACTCACTGATGGATTATCCTTTGTGATATCAGCATTTGTATCTCTGGCTTTTTGACAAATTCTAGACTCAGGTTGTAACCTACCATCTACCTTTTGTTTATCCACAGTAATAATAGCTATTCTGCCTCATCTAAGACTGATGATTGTGACTTCTTAAACAGAGTAACACCTTTAGCAACATGCCTTTCTTACACAAATCTTTTTCTCATAAGACTTTTGAGGTTGTGGATTTCAAAAGGCTGTTCATATTAGCAAGATCAGTCACACAAATGCTTGCCTCTCTCATATTGTTCCACATTTTCCTTCTTTTTTTCAGTTGCTTTCTTTACCTTCCCTTCCTTCCTTAGCTTATTTTCTAGCTTTTTGGGGCCATTCTCATAGCACTAATCCTAGTTATTACATAAAGCACTGACTGAAATCATGTCCACAAACACATGCATCTTGGCTCACACTGACACTTATGCATACTTACACATGCATTTTGGCATAATGAGTCTTCTTTTAAGGCTGGAATTTGGGTCATAACTTAAGAATTTGGTGGTGAGTTAAATTCTGGTAGTATCCCAAGTTGTTCATATGTGAAGCCATTCATAACTCTAGGGCCCACTGTACTGCTCTGCAAGAATAGAGAGCTAGGCTTTGTGGCTTACCCTTATGATCCCAGCACTCAGGAGGCAGTCAGGAGGGTTACCATGAGTTTGAGGCTTTCCTGGGCTACATAGTGAGTTTAGGGCCCGCCTGAACTAGAAAGTGAGACCCTATCTCAAAAACTTAGAGAGAGAGAGAGAGAGAGAGAAAGAGAGAGAGAAAGAGAGAGACAGGGAGGATATTATTGAGAACACTCATCAAGTAGAGCTTCCAGCCAGAATGGAGGGAATAGTTGGAAAAAAGAAGTAATAGCTGAGAACTTATATAGGCAAAGGGAGATCAGTGTCTTTCCAAAGTACACTCTGAAATCTGAACAGGAGAAATAAAGATTAACCTACACACAGTAACACTCTGTTGAAACAGCAGTCTAAAGATGATCACTGAAACAGGCACAAAAGTCTACACTTTTGAAATTAATAAAGAAAAAAAGAGCAGAATATCCAAGCCTGCTCTAATTTAAAAATTTGAGGGAGGGCCAGGGATAGAGCTCAGTAGTGCTACGCCTGGCCGGCATCCCTAGTACCAAAACAAAGAAACAAACAAAACACCTGAAACAAGAAAAACAACAGAAGAAAAAAAAAAAGAAAGAAACTGAGGGAAAGGAGCAAAGAAAAAAACTTGTTTTATAAATACAAAAATGTGTGATATTACTATACATAATTATCAAAAATAGCTGTATGTATAACTGGATTAAAGTAAACCACTTTTATCTGACATTAAGAGGTTTGAAATGAAATCTATAAGAGAGAACCTTAATGTGCTGCTAAGAAAAAAGCTTAAGACATTCCTTCAAACCTTGGTTTAGATTCTTCAATATAACCTAAAGCAAATTTGCACAGCAATAACAGTATCAAAACAAAGAGTGAGAGTTTAAAGAAAAGCATATTAATAGGGATAGAAGTCTACTCCACACAAAAACTGTAACCAAATATTACAGAAAAAGAGTGAAGTATGAATTGAAGTGGACAAATCTATGTACTGGTTGATTAAATAGACATATCACATTGGAACCTATAGAATTCTATAATCAGGAATAAATGTACAAAATCTAGCCACCCTGTAGGTCAGTGGTCATGAACCTATGGCCCATGTCCCTCAGAGAGCTGTTCATATCACTGAAAGCTCAAAAGCTTGCTGTCACTGCTCCAAGTCACAGAAGAGAATCCTCAGGCAATTCTTAAAGAATCAATAACAGATTTTATGAGCAGAAGGCAATTTAATTTCCCATCAATCAAAAAATACTTAGAAACTTAATTCTTCATTAAGAAATCACCTTGGAATTTCAAAATGTCATGAACTAAAGGACAATAAAAATAATATCCATGAAAACATATGGGGTGCAACTAAATTGATAATTAGAACAAATTTTCTGCACATTAGGCTGGTATTGGGCACCCTGGATAATTTCTCATGTGGCTTCAGTTGGGGATTCACTCCAGTAGCTGCTTGGATGGTTCCACCTTCTAGACTACTTGTCATGATCCCACTTTGAATGATGGGAGAAGTAGGTGATACTTGCCCAGAATCCATCCTTTGATCTCCAACATGACCTGACTTACGTCCTTTGTTCCTGATTCTCTGCTTATGCACTGTTAATAGTGACATTGACTAATCCATTCTCTGCTTTCCACTAGCAATAAAGTCTTTTGGGGAATAGGTCTTTATATCCCCAGAGCTATTCTAGGGACTGTGTATGGCAGTTATACGGTAGGCAGTGAGTACCAAATTGATCACCGAGGACACATATGCACTGTCCCTCTGTGTGGGCCATTGGGTCTATGGATCTGGAATTCAGAGTAGAGCTCACGGCTGGAAAACTGACCTTGAGGGTCATAAGCATTCATTGGTCTCTAAAGCATGGTGATTAGGGAGGCTCCTTTAGGCACTGCCCAGTGACAAGTGCACATGTGTCATGCATAGGGTTAGGAGAAGGGACCAGAAGGAGTTTTGAGAGGAAGTAGCTGAGAGATACAGGGAATGGCACCACGAGTGTCTACAAACCTGGACAAATGTGTCTTTTAAGGAGAAGTCAGTTGTGCCCCCATATAGCTTGTAGGTAAAGAGTAAAGAGATCCATCAGGAGTCCCCTAGAATGGCAGGCACTGGGGACAAAAGCAGGATCAGTTTCAAGGAAGTGATCAGATACCAGGCCGCAGTGAGTTGTGTGCATCTGCATGACTTTTTGCCTTCAGTAACTTCTGTCTGGAAGCTCTTTCCCACTGCTCCAAAGTCCTGGCCCACAGTAACCTATTCTTTGCATGTATTTTAATATATAGTAATTGGTTCATGAACATTTTTGTTTATGAACAATTTGGTTCACAAAAAGAATGTTTCACAAAACTTTGTTTTTGTATGCAAACTCTACACTGGGTGAAGAACATTATCACAGCCATTTGTTTTTTATTTTTATTTGGTGGTACCAGGGATCAAACTCATGACTTTACACTTGCAAAATGGGCAAAAGCACCACTGAGCTAAATGCCTGGACCCAGTGACCATCTGTTTTGCACAAACACAAACTTGGCCATTTTCCCAAGAATCGTGGAATGAATTAAATTTTTGAACTGAGGCACCACTGTACTTATCACTTTTCCTATTGGTGGACATAATACCCAACACTCATTACTTAGAGTTTAATTTGTTTCACAGTTTCAAAGGATTCAGTGCATGGTTGACTGGCTCTGTGGCATAAACATCATGGTGGCAGGGCATGGTGGAGCAGGGCTACTTAGATGGTAGCAGCTGGGAAGCAGAGAATGGGAAACAGTGCCAAGGAGGAAGGGCAGTCCCTTGGTTCCTCCCAGGCAAATCAAGTTGTCAAAAACAAGCCTGTCTCTCTCCATGTATATGGATATACTATTCAGATATAACACCTATTGCATACAGGAGTAAATGTATATAAAACACATACTCATGTATATGGGCTTTTACTACATATATTATAATACTTAACAATTATTTATCTGTTAACCTCCACAACTGTCCTGCTCAGAACTGTGAGGTCTGGAAGCCAAGATCTCCCACCTCCCCTACCTTAAGGAGGCAGGTTTCCACACTATACAGAAATATGTTATTTTCTTTCTGATAGGAAAGCATTCTTACCAGCTGGGAGTGGCAGGGGAGGTGGTGTGGTGAAGGAAGTGATGGAAAAGGCCACTGGCACTACCTTTTCTAACCTTCCCTCATCCTGGCATATGGATCTGCTTTCCCATGGCTCATTTAGTTGTGGAAACAGAGCAGGGCTATGTACCTGGGGGATGGTCAGCAGGAAGAAGAAGGAGCAGAGATTCATCCAGATAACCCCAGCCTGTGTCTCTGGCCACAACTGTGTCCAGTTGGGGAGGGTGTAAATCATGCTTAGGATATTATTTATGCTCCACATAAACTTCTCAGCAAAACACAGTGTAATTGGATCCATTGCTGTGGGATGTTTCTACATAGCGACATTTTTATCCTGATTAAATGTGGCTGGGCTTGGGCAGGGATGGCCCATGGGGCAGATCCTGACTTTCAGCTGCACGTGGGGACCATATGAAATGAGTTATGTACAGGCTCCAGGTTCTTGTGCCTTTCTAGAATTTGGGATGTGAATGTCCCAGTTCTGGTAAGAGTAGCACCCATCCAATGAGTCTGCTTCTTTGCTCAAATGTAACACTCATTAAGATCTGGTATAGTACAGAATGACTGGAAAAAAGTCAATAAGGAAATACTTGAGCTCAACCAGACTCTACACCAAATGAACTTAATAGATGTCTACAGAGTATTTCACCCCACAAAGTCAGAATTTACGTTCTTCTCAGCTGCTCATGGATCATTCTCCAAAACAGACCATGTGCTCATTCATAGAACAGGTTTAAGCAAATATAAAGGGATTGAAGTTATCCCTTGTATACTGTCAGACCATAGTGCCCTGAAATTGGAGCTGAATAGCAAAGGAAAGCCCAGGATCTTCACAAACACATGGAAACTGAACAACACTCTGGTGATCAACCAATGGGTCACAGAAGAAATTAGAGAAGAAATTGAGCAGTTCTTACAACTAAACGTTAACCCCAGTACAACATATAGAAATTTATGGGACACAATGAAAGCAGTTCTACGAGGAAAATTCATAGCAGTGAAAGCCTACAGCCAGAAAATGGAGCAAGTTCAAATAAATAATTTAATGCTGAACCTCAAGCGACTAGAAAGAGAGGAGCAAAACAAACCCAAAGCACGCAATAGGCAAGAAATTATAAGGATCAGGGCAGAAATTAATGCAATAGCAACCAAGAGAACGGTTCAAAAAATTAATAAATCAAAAAGTTGGTTCTTTGAGAGGTTAAATAAAATTGATAGACCCTTAGCCAACCTCATTAAAGAAAGGAAGGAAAAGGCCCATGTCTATGCTATTAGGAATGAGAATGGAGAAATTACTACCGACCCAGAGGAAGTCCAGAGGATAACACCTACTTTGAAAATTTATACTTCAATAAATGGAAAATGTAGAAGAAATGGATAGATTTGTAGACACATATGAACTCCCAAAGCTGAATAAAGAAGATATAGAAATGTTAAACGCCCCAATAACACTCTGTGAAATTGAAAATGTAATTAAAAACTTGCCAACAAAGAAAAGCTTTGGACCTGACGGTTTTACTACTGAATTCTATAAAACTTTTAAAGAAGAGTTAGTGCTTCTACTTCTGAAACTCTTCAATGAAATTGAAAGGGAAGAAGTACTCCCAAACTCATTTCTGGAAGCAGCCATTACCCTGATTCCAAAAGCAGAGAAAGACCCAACCAAAAAAGAGAACTACAGGCCAATATCTTTAATGAACATTGATGCAAAAATCCTCAGTAAGATACTGGCAAACAGAATACAGAGAATTATCAAAAAGATTATACACCCTGACCAAGTTGGATTCATCCCAGGGATGCAAGGATGGTTCAGCATACATAAATCAATAAATGTTATACACTATATTAACAGGCTTAAGGACAAAAATCATATGGTCATCTCGATGCAGAAAAAGCACTTGACAAAATACAACACCCATTTATGTTCAAAACCCTACAGAAGATCGGAATAGATGGTCTGTATCTCAAACTAATAAAAGCTATCTACGAGAAACCTTCAGCCAGTATCATACTAAATGGTCAAAAATTGAAACCTTTCACACTAAGATCAGGAACAAGACAAGGATGTCCTCTCTCACCACTTCTATTCAATATAGTTCTGGAAATTTTAGCCATAGCAATTAGGCAAGAGAAAGAAATAAAAGGAATAAAAATTGGAAAAGAAGAAGTTAAATTGTCATTATTTGCTGATGACATGATACTCTATCTAGAGGATCCTAAAAACTCAATTAAAAAACTGCTGCACCTAATTGCCAATTTTAGCCG
>PVIR01016723.1:0-36303 GCA_004026965.1 Petromus typicus | reverse complement strand
TTTTTTTTTTTTTTTTTGAGACAGGGTCTCGCTTTGTGGTTCAGGCTGGCCCTGAGCTCAGCCTCAAACTCACATCACAGCAATCCTCCTGCCTCTGCCTCCCGAGTGCTGGGACTACAGGCATGAGCCACCACGCCCGGCACTGTGGTATGTGGCACTGGTTGCTGCTGGGCGTGAGTCTCCATGCCCAGTATGGTATGTGGTTACTGGGGAATCGAACCCGGGCCCTTGCGCTTGCAAGACAGGCGCCGGAACCACTGAGCTAACTCCCCGGCCCCAAACTTTTGGATACTTTTAAAAAATATAACTGTTTTTAAAACTATGGCAAAACATATATATAACGTAGAATTTACCACTCTATTTTTAAATAAATAGTTCAGTGACATTAACTACATTTGCATGGTTTTATAACCATCATCACTATCCACCTCTGAAATTCTTTTTCATCTTATAAAACTGAGCTCTGTACTCCTTAAATGCTACTTCTCATCCTCCCTCTCCAGCTCCTGACAGCCACCATCCTAAGTTGTGTGGAGACATTTTATGGGATAGTATGTCATTGTCTTTCAAAAATAAAGCAAAAAGAAATCCACCAGGAATAGTTTTAGGTGCATTCCTGCCTGACACACAGTTAGACAGTATTATAACTATGTATCTTCCTGAAAATGCGCTTTGAATTATTCCTACACAATATTTTAAAAATATCACGTATTATTGCTGGAGGTTCTTGTTCCCACTAACTTTTTGAAGCCATAAGAATATCTTATTAAGGATTATGCAAAATAACCTCCTACAAATCCTGATATTATTACACTGCCCAAAAAACTTCAAAGCGTTAAGGAGATTTTTTTTTAACTAAACTAGATTCAGCTGGCTACCCCACTTGGCTACAGAGTACTAAAGAAGAGACTGAACTTGATCCTGCTGCCCTTCATACACAACACTTCCATTGACTCTGGTGAAGACTTAAGTGCATGAAAGGATTCCAGGATCAAAAGGTTAGCTCTACAGGGAGCTGTGTCTGGCTTAAGCAATCCTTTTTTTTTTTCTATTGACAGTGAAAACATTTTATAGTTTCTCTCAAAGTTTTTCCAAATTTTTACAAAACAGCCTACTTGTGAAAAAGTGACAAAGCATCTAATTGAACTGTATCCAGAGGAAACCATGGCCGAAAATAACAGAAAAGAAAACGCTTCCAAGTCACAGTACTGTTGGTCAAATTAATGACATTTGAAAAATTAAGTATTTGACATACCAGCTGAAGGAAAATTTCATTATGAAAGTTGTTTGGGTTATGAAGCAGAATGTGAGATAAACTAAAACACAAGGCTTTTAATTGTTGGATTTTAATGAATTATGCTGCCAGAGAACAATTTTTGCATTTTATGAAATTTGTCAATGAAGAGAAATGCATGTTATATCAAAATGGAATAGATGCACAGAGGCTTAACTACTTTTATTTGTTGTTTAGAAAATAAATGTCTTAAAACATTTCAAAAAGACAAATTGTCTTAAATACAGTGATTGAGTAATAATAGCATTTTTGAGGAAAGAGATATTATACACGTGAATTTTGTGTATTAATGAGATCCTTACCGTATCTAAGGATTCATTGTATCGAATTGAGCACTTACTCTACACTGAATGTTAATTTAATGGTTTTGTAAAATCTCAGTCGAGGGCCGGAGATTTAGCACAGTGGTTCCAGCGCCTGTCTTGCAAGCACAAGGGCCCAGGTTCAATCCCTGGTAACCACATACCATAATGCTGGGTGTGTGGTGACTCATGCCCACTAGCAATCAGTGCCACATACCACAATGTGGGCAGGGTGGCTCATGCCTATAATCCCAGCACTTGGGAGGCAGAGGCAAGAGGATTGTACCTGGGCTACATAGTGAGCTCAAGGCCAGCCTGAGCTACAAAGCAAGACCCTGTCTCAAACAAACAAACAAGCAAACAAACAAACAAAAAACTCCTCATTAAAACATGTCTAAGGAAGTGAATTGTACTTACCAAAACAGGACCTATCAATTGGGGATAGGATGGATTGTCTAGAGTATTTCGTATTTGCAAATCATTTTTCAGGGGCAAATTTGCATCAAGAATTTTCTCTATTTTCAACTGGAATGTGCAAATTTTGATTGTTGAGTAGCTTCTGTGATCTGCTTTCTGGAAGTAACTATTATAGTGTCATCCTAATCTGTGTAGAAGGGCTCAGAATTACACTGAACAAACTTAAAAATCAGAAAACTTATTTAGTGTTATTATTGTCTTGGTCATAAGCATCCTCTGTTTTTTGAGCCAAGGGAAGTTCAGGGAGGAGCTTGTCTAAACAGTTTTTTACATTTTTTCATAATTGGGTGTGACAGTTTTCTGCCATTGTTTGGTATAACTCCAGTTGATGGTTTTTATGTTTTTACTTAAGGGCCATTGAATTGTACTAGAAATTGTATACTATGTTCTCGAAATCCTATAAGTCATTTTTGAATTGAATTATTGAAAGTGAATAACAATGCACCACAAAAACAAAAAAATTCTTCATGCAGTTAAGGCCTCTGTGTGTGTGTATGTGTGTGTGTGTGTGTGTGTGTATGTGTGTAGTTTAAGAAAAAATAAATCATAGAATACGGCTGACGAAAGGAGTGAAAATGCTCATCTCCATCCATCCTTGCTGTCTAGATCTATTCTGATTTGGTGAAAATCTTATGGTTTTGGATAGCTAATTTATTCATCTTCTGGCATGTACCTAGTTAATTGCAGAGGAAAGACTTGGAGCAGAGATTCATAGCAAACTTTTCCAGTTAGCATGTGCCCATATATATCAGGTATTTCTCTTTTCAATGTAATTTTTCTTAGGCATTTTTAGATATTTCTTGGTTATATAGTGGTTAAATTAGCTTGCTGATATGGATTTAGAAAAGTGCTAGGGCAATTACTGATTTAAGAACAATTGTTGAGCCAGCACTCAGAAAATCAAAGAGGTGGGACTGGCGGTGGTTCTTCTGGCTCCCAGATTGCTTTTCTAGCCAATTAACATTAAAGTCTGAAATTTCTCCAATTAGCTTCATTCTGGGCATTGTTTCCAGAGGGAATAGGAAGAACAATAGGAAGCATTGTTTCCAATGCTACAAAAATGAAAATATGTTCCTGTGGAACATTCGGACATTAGTTTAGGTGAGTTTCTCAGGCTAACCAAGCAGTTATCTATGGAACTAATTAAAAATGGTCCTGGCAGAATAAGGCAGTTGATTTTATAGTCCACAGAGAAGCATGTGGGAGGAAGAATGGTCCTGAGAGTGTAACACTGTCTGCGGAAGGTGAGTCAGCCACACTGCGTGGAATAGGGCATTTGACCGGATGGAAATCTCCTAGAATGATGTTTTTTTGAGGGATGAAGATGATGGAAACAATGGAGATGATTCCTGTAGAGAAGGCTCAAGAGTCACTGAAGACAGACACAACCTGAATTGGAGTTTGTTCTTCACATTAACTGTTTGTGAGTGATCAGACGATCTTAACTCAGGTATGAGGAAAAGCTTTTTTTTTTTTTTTTTAATACTTTTGTTCTTTATGGTTTCTCCTGTACATAATAAGCAAAGCAACTTTATTCTGCTGTGATATTTTGAGGAAGAAATTTTCTCAAGAATATGTAGGAATGGGAATACTTTTGATATCAAAATCCTCAGGAACCAATCAGTTTAATTCATTGGTTATTTAATATTTTTATTTATTTTTAAAAATTCAAGTCTTTATTAGTATATTATGAATACATATCATCATCACATTCAACATTGATAATTTATACCAAAATATGACACGACTTGATTCTCATTTTTCCCCTTTCCCCACCCACCCTGCAACCCCCACCCCCTATATACATAAGCTTTGTTTCCTTTTTTTATTACTATCACATTCTTTTTCCCCTTGTTATTTACCCTACACCCTCTTTCCTTTTAAATATTTTCTATTTCACAATATCAGCTATATATACTAGAACTCATATACCAAATCATTGCTGTCCTTTATGGAGGCTGCTTAGGGACCCCTGGGGAGGTGGTCAAGAAAGTTCTGAGGCCAAGTCAAGAAGCAGGTAAAAGAATTCCCTCATTTAGTAATTTTTACTAAGAAAGAGTGGTCTTCATAGCTTTAGACCATAGCTTTTGAAAATTTTGTAAGTCAGCAATGGGAGTGACAGCTCAGCTTTCTTCTGTGTAAGAGATTATACAGTGGGGTACCACTCACCCGTAAAGAAAGATAAACTGGAAACGTTCCTAGTTAAGTGGGTGCAAGTTGGGGCTATACTCTTAAGAGAAATAAATTGGAGATATATATATATATCTCATATATATATATCTCATATACATATATCTCATATATATATATCTCATAACTGAAAGGATAAATAAGGACAAAATGTATAAAAGAGAATATAAAATAGGAGGAAATTGTTCAGAAGGAGAGGGAAACTGAAGGGGGAAAAATAAAAGAAAACATGGAAATAGCTTTTTGAATCAGGGAGGAGGAGTATTGAAGGGAGGGGAGGGGGATGAGAGATTAAAAAAAATCAAGATATATCGAAGGGGAAAATTCCCTTTGAAGAATGTAATCATTATGTATATTTAAGTTATACAAATAAAATTAGGATACAGCACCAAAATGCCCATATTCAGTGAATGAATATATAACGTTATTAGGCAGCCTTGAAAAACTTCAGTACTTTTCCTTATGTATTTGTATGAACCTGGAAAATCTTTGAAAAGAAAAGGAAGTGATATTTTTAGGATTGGATCAGTATTTCCAGCACATCTATTGATGTGCTAGCTCTTCAGTGTTTACATGGCAACAGATGAACTATTATTATCACATGATGGGGTATCCGGATCCTGTTTTTTGGTATGTAGGTATCTAGAGAAGGAAGTAGAGTACACTGATTTATTGAAATTGTTGCTGACATCTTAGTCATGATTTGTTCTTAGCTTTCTTCTTTTTTTTTTAAGGTTTTTTGAGACAGGGTCTCGCTTTGTGGTTCAGGCTGGCCCTGAGCTCAGCCTCAAACTCACATCACAGCAATCCTCCTGCCTCTGCCTCCCGAGTGCTGGGATTACAGGCGTGAGCCACCACGCCCGGCACTGTGGTATGTGGTATGTGGTACTGGTTGCTGCTGGGCGTGAGTCTCCACACCCAGTATAGGTATGTGGTTACCGGGGATCGAACCCGGGCCCTTGCGCTTGCAAGACAGGCGCCGGAACCACTGAGCTATATCCCCGGCCCTTAGCTTCCTTCTTGTCATGTTAAAGTCTCATTTGAGAGAGAATTTTGGGGAGAAATAAATTTTTTTTTAGTTTTTTTTGCAGTTGTGAGATTGAACTCGGGGTCTTATGCGTACTAGCAAGTGCTCTAACACTGAATTGCACCTCCCAGCACAGTAGAGATGGACTTAGAAAGAAGTTGGCAATCTGATACAGCATTTAACGTAGCAAATTTAAAGTAGTTTGTTCTTCTTGAATCTTGCTGTTTCTGATACTGTACAGATGATTTTGGAGAATACAAATGAAAGAAGGACTATGTTAATATATGTTCTTCTGTTTGTGTGAATACTCCACCCACGGATTAAAAATAAAAAAACTACAATTGCATAAATGTATACAGATTTTTTTCCTGTCATTATTTCCTTATAATACAATAAATATTTACATAGCATTTATATTATATTAGACAGTATAAATAGTTCATTAAAGTACCTGGAAAGATGTATACGGGTTATATGCAGATATTACCCCATTTTATATAAGGGACTTGTACACCTGAGGAGTTTGGTATCTGTGAAGTTTCCGAAACAACAGATTCCCCCAAGGGATGACCGACTATTCCTGGTTTCTACACTCAGTGAACTTATGCTTTACTGAGAGAGGCAGGCCACTCCTGAACCAGTTAAATAATAACAAAAGGCAGCACATAATCCCTGTACCTACCATGCATGAGTGTTTAGGGAAAAGAGAGGAGTAGAGGAGTTAAAGAACTGGAATTCCTTTGTGCTAACTTCAAAGAGTAAGGTGGATGACTCCAAACCCCTTTGAGAAAAAGGAATAAAGAGACTTACTCATCTCTAACTTCTACATTTACAAAATATTCTCCTTGTACATCAGTGGGTGGAAATTTGAGGACTGATTGGACAATTATTTTCAAAGTTAGAGGTGAATGAATCTAGTTATGTTGGAGTATTATCTACCCTTAAGTTATTGCCTTCTGTTTATCCACTCTCTGAGGTATGATTCCACAATAATGCCCATTCCTAGGTGGTCATAGATTTTCTAAGATCCAAAGGCTCAGTTTGACTTCTCATTTTTCAGATGAGCCCCAGTCAAATGACTGACCCAGGGAAGGAGATGGAGCCATAAGTGGATTTTTCCTTATTGCTTCTTTCCTTCTCTGATCTTTCTGCCTCATCCCTTCATTTTTACTGATTTCCTTTTACTATTATATCTGCTTATGCTGGATTTCTAATTTGTTTCTCACAGGAGTTTATGGCTCTCAGCACACCACTGACTCAGCTGAAGGCTGATGGAGTAAGAAGAGAATGAAATTGGTGTTGTCAAACGAGTCCCTTTCTTTCTTTCCATGTTTGGAAAACCACTCCTTAGAACATAGCTCTTTTCTTTTTTTTTTTTTTTTAAATTATCTTTATTGGTACATTAAATATACACATCATGATTGCACTCCATAATGGGGATTTGTACCAGTATAAGACACAACTTAATTCTCATTTTTTCCCATAGCCCCACCCACCTACCACCCCCCCATATATATAAAATTTGTTTCCTTACTTTTTTGTTACAATCTCAATAGCTCTTTTCTTTTATAGTGGGGACTGAACCAGAGTCTTTGTACTTAGATATATTTCCAGGCCTTTTTTATTTTTAAATTTGAGACCAGTCTTGCTAAGTTGCTAAATTATTACACAAGTTGGACTTGAACTTACGATCCTGCTGCCTCACTCTCTCAGAATGCTGGCATTACAGAGATGTGTTACATCACTGGTGGTTGGAATGTGGATCTTGAAATGTGGTGGAGGGTTAGGGTCTTGAATTTTCTTTGTGAGCCCAGGCTGCTGAAGACATTCCAAATAGGTTAAACGAGTGATAGCAGTCGTTTCTCATACGTAAGACCGTCAGTACTTTATCATACATAGGTGGCACATTGCTCTCTTTCATCTGTTCATTTAATTACTGAATACAGAGACAAGTAGAAGCCAAGTCCCTTAGGCTTTCCAGACCATAATGAAGAATTTATTGAAAAAATGTTAATTGATGGGTAATTATATAACTGTTTGTGGTACAAAGGGCATGATGTATATTTATGCATTGTGTAAAGAATTTGGTTTTGACTCTTAAGATCTGAGGGTGGCCAGGAGACTAACACTGTCAAAAGCTTTTTGGGACTGCTCTGTGAGAATGGATATAAGGGCAGGGCAGGATCCGTTAGCGAATCTACTGTAGAATTCCAGGGTAAAGATAATGATAGCTTGGTGTGGACATTGAGAAAAGTGCACTATTTTCTTGCCAGGGTGTATATTTGTAATTGTTTCTTTCAGTAGTGTTGCTGTCTTTAAGAGTGAGGGGCTGGTTCTGGCGTTCATGCTTTTCAGTTTGTGTCCTATCAGTCAGTCTGGAGCTCTAGAAACAAGGCATTATTGAACTACCTTATTGGATCAGATAAAATCCTGGGCCATTACCTGTATGTGTCTCTTACAGGGGCACAGTTTGTGATTAGCATGTTTATTTATAACATCACTTTACTTATATTCTACTTGCTTAAATTTTTTAATAATGAAAAGATACTGGCTCAGTTGAGTATGGTGGCCCATGCCTGTAATCCCAGCATTTGGGAGGCTGAGGCAGGAGAATTTCTGAGTTCAAGGCAAGCCTGGGCTACATAGTAAGTTTAAGGTCAGCCTGAACTACACTAAGCTTGAGAGGAAGGGAAAGTAAAGAAAAAGAGAGAGAGAGAGAGAGAGAGTGCACAATACTGGAATTGACTGTAGTAAATCAGAAAATACTTTTCTTTTCCATTTCCTACATTATTTGCATTGTTGTGTGGGGTATTTTGTCTAGTTAGAATATTCAGATGAGAATTTTAGTATTTGGGGCATAAAGATACTAGAATGCTTCAGAAAACATGTCATCCAGTTGTCAACAAAAAGCACTGGATATGACAAGAGATCATTTCCACAGATACTTGCTAGAGCTTGATGTGTTCAAGACAGGAAAAACAATACAGCCTCTGCCACCAAAAAGCTTGAGAGAAAGGGAAAGCAATGAAAAAATTACCAAGCATTTGTAAGTGCTTAATTTTTATACCCACAACTCATTCAACTTTTTAAGTATGTCTGGGGTGGTGCACTTTTTCTCATGATGGGGAAAGGGCTATAGGCAACTGTCACAGGTCACACTGTGCTTATGTGTAATCAGCGAAACCCAAAGCCCATCGTCTATCTACTTTCCACTGGGTTAGTGCTTTACACACTGTTAGTTTTCTGTGTGAGTGTTGCTTCTGTATCTCTACGGCTACAGGAGTTTGTCTTAATCTCTCTGAGCCTTAGTTTTTCATCTAGAAAATACAGATAATTGTGTTTTCTTCAAAGGGGTTTGCATGAAGCACATACAAAATTTCCTGGCACATAGTAGCCCAGAATGAAATTTTATCAGTCTTATGGTAAAATAAATACTAATGTTATTTTAAGTATCCTAAGCAAAGATGGCAAAATGTTTTTTACTAGTTTGTGTTCAACCTCACTACTCTCAGAAAAGCCTGCAGTCTGCATTTAGGTCTAGTTTATTAGGATGGAGCTTTTCTCTGGGTCTATGAGTGTAGGCTTTGTTTTCAGGTTGTCTGTGTCTAGAAAGAGAGGCATTTACAAGCTCTAGGGCCTATCCTACTCAGTTCAGGTAGCCACAGGAGGGAAAAGAGGCAGTTATTTATATAAGACATATAAATGAAAGTCTAAAATCCTGTGGGGTCAATTTTGTGTGTCCTTTGGAGTTGAAATTAATGGGTATTTCCTTTTGAAGGATCAACTCTACAGCTAATGTCTAATGGAATAAAAAGGACCGCACACTGTCTTTTTGTGAGGGATCATATTTATTTTTGTAGTCCTCGATGGAAACCAATTTGCCTTCCTTGAAACTAGGCATTTAAGCTTTGATGAGCTGACAAGATATCAGTAATCTTACAGTGTATGTTAGGCTTTTAAAAATGCAGGGGACAGTAGCAACACTAATTTTTCTACAAAATGGCCCATTAAAGACGTGTGTAGGATTGAAACTATGACTTTGAAGGGGGCAGAAGGCCGAAACGTTGATCTTAGTTATTGAAATGCTCCGTGTTGGTCTCTGCTGTTTCCCCCCCTCACTCCCTTCCTGTTGTAAATGGAACTCAGCTTTCTTTTCAAGCTAGGTAAACTACATCACCGAGCTACACTCCCAGCCCAGCCTTTAAAGTTCTTTTACGGTGGATTCTGGGCGTGATATTTGTGGGAAATTCTTGGTCAGACTGGTTGAGTGTGATTCATTAAACTTTTGAAACAGATGATCCTCAGGACTTTGCTCTTTTCTTTTTCTTTTGTACAATGTCTGCTTTTGACCAAGTCATGTATATGGGAAATCAAAGGCCTTATTAGCTTTATCACACATCTTCTGGCTCCTTGGCTTTCTTGTCCTTAAACTCAGTTTTCTTCCATGCTGATCCATTCTATAGGGCAATTGATCTCAAGCCATCTAATAAAGGCTCTTGAAGAGATGCTAGCTAGCATTATGTTCACATGGTCGGGTATAATTCTGAATTTTACAAAGGTAAGATCTAAATCAGTTTAAAATGCAGTTTGTGCAGGTCACCTTTTTGTACTCTGATTTCCTCGCTGTCAGAATTTGCCTTGTGTCGCCTTTCATCTGAGTGATGGGCATATCCTGATTCTGGGGAGAGGAAGTTGAAATGAAGATACATGTAGTGTATTGCAATATTTGCGGTACTTTTTGTAATCATCTGGGTGAGAAATGACTTCTAGGAATACAAAAGCCATCTGCAGGAGGACTTATCTAGGTGGAAGTAAAGAGGAGGGCCTACAGAAATGAGCCAGTCTTACGGTTCTTAGCATTGCAAACATGAGGAGTGAAGAAAAAAATGAGATTGGAAACCAGATTTGAGATACTGAACTGTAGAAAATTCTTGTTTTTAGCAGATATAAAATTATGAGCAGGAGAGCTGGTCCTAGCAAAATATGTTTTCTTGTGTCTGTCTGGAATATGATTGATAATGTCAAGTTTCATCTATTTTGTATTTCATTTTGAAAATAGTATAGGACAGATTTTATCAAGAATTCCTGTGTGAGAAGATACAATCTGGATTTTATTTTGTGATATTTATTGCATATTGTCCCAAGAAAGTCTGGTTTCAGAGGAATGGATGTACACAGTTGCCACCACAGCAAATGAAGTATCCTGAAAAATAAGTGTCCTCTAACAAACCTTCACTTATTCTTTAATAAACAAAGCATACAGTTCAAGGAGAATTTATTTATCCAATTATGTAGCTCATGCAGTGTAGGAGCACGTGAATTGTACTTGAGTGTTCCTTAATTTCAGGTTAATTTTATGTTAGTTTTTTTAGAATTGTTTATATATAAATTGAGAGATAACACAAAAGACATATCTCTATGCAGAGTTGAAAGTGTAATTTGAAAGCAAGTACTTGTGATACTTGCTGGCTTTAAAAAATTTGAAATTTACATAATTTTAATATTCAGTTTTATAATTTTGAATTTTTTCCTTAGGGAACAAAATTTGTGTAAATTTAAGCTCTGTGAAACCAGGATCCGCCTTAGTCCAGACTTGCACCGAATGTGGTCACAATCAGAAGCAGCATATTTGCAGCGTATGAGTAGTAAGAAAACAGCATGCCGTTCGCCCGTCCCGCAGGAAGTCTTGATTCTATCGCTTATGAGCTGTGGGGCTCTAGTGAGTTACTTAGCCTTTCTGGACTTTGTTTTCCTCAGATGTAAAGTCTGGATAATAACGTTTCAGAAGAGAGTTGTGGATTTAAAGGAGTACTTAGTGTAATGCTTGGTATATAGTAGACTTCAATAAATTTCTTTCTTTTTCTCTGATCTCTCAGAGATAGTTCCCAAATTTATCTTAGATAGAAACCCAGATGAGGAAATATTTTGTCTTTTCAAAATAAAGTTTGATTTAAAGGTATTAAGATGGGAATTGGGGTTTCCCCTGTGATTCTTGTCTTTAATAAGCTGTAGACAAAATGACTCATCCTGATGTTTTCTCTGGGTGTAAAGCAGGAAATGAAATACATTAATCAGCTATATTGGGTACCGAGTCAAAAATATTTCTGTTCAGTGTGTCTAAACACATACACGCATACACTCATTTGATAAGGCCCAGGGAGTACAATATTTTAAAGCACTCTAGTTTTTCTTAACAGTTTCATCTTTGAGTCCACAATATTGATGAGCAAAGCCTCAGGCCAGGAACTGGATTTCCATGAATTGTGTGAATTACAGAAATCTACGAACTAGAATTTGAGTTCATGAGGTGTCCTCATGAACCGTAGTATCTGGCTCAGCAGGTTCTTTCCATTGTGTGTATTTTGGCTATATGTACACAAAGGTACCTCTTGCGAGGTGAGGATGAGAGCAAAGTCAGCCCCATATTGACTTGCTGGTGCAGCCTGACTTGGACCTCGTAGCAGATGAGACTAGTGTCTGTGGTTCTGTACGAGGAACTCCTCTTGGAGGGCGAAACCTAAGTCTGCTTTCCTGCAGTGCCTACCAGAAATAGTACATGGTAGTTACCTGTTATATATTTTTCAATTAATTCATTATTTGAATTTAGTAGGAGTAAGAAGAAAGCCTATTAAATTGCTTGAAGAGTTTTTCTTGTTGAAAGCAAATTGTAAGTTTTGACTAATGTGCATTGTAATTATGTCTCTGTCCTGCTGTTTTGGAGGAGCATGTTTTTGAAATGGGGAATCAGAAAGAATCTATTTCATGTACTTTGCTTATAAGCTATTCCACCTTTGTGTAAAAAAATCAAACTACTGCAAATCCAGGGAACTCTAAGAGAACTGTAAAGACTTGTAACAACAAAACAATCATAGATAGACTGTCAGCTATATGAAGGCCAGTGTGGACTGCAGACAGTTAAAAGAAAAATTGTAGTATGTATAGTTGATATTGTGAAGTAGAAAATATTTAAAAGGAAAGAGAGTGTAAGGGTAAATGATGAGGGGAAAATGAATGTGGTAATAATAAAGAAAAAAGAAAACAGATTTTGTATATGGGGTTGTAGGACGGGGGGAAAAGGAAAAAAATGAGAATCAAGTCAGGTCATATTCTGGTACAAACTCTCAATGTTGAATGCGATGATGATGTGTATTCACAATGTACCAATAAAGATAAAAAATTTTTTAAAAAAGAAAAATTGTTCTGAGTCTCTGTCCCTTGTCATTAATTCACATGACTGATATTTAGTGAAAAGCAATAGTTGATTAAATAAGGCTGTGTAGTATATGTCATAATGAGTTATACATTTACCTATTAACTCTAAAGGAAATCTGTGTATGTATGGCGTACCATATTTTATTTGAGGTTGTCTTGGTTAATTTTTCTGCCTTCTGAGCTATTGAGTTATGTAAACTTACGTAAGTGTTGTCAGAGTGAGCCCACCAACTGTGGTTAACATTTTAGTGTCTAGACAGGGTTTCCCAGAGTCAAGTCTAGATGGCCACTGCCTATGCACATATGCACACATCCATCCTTCTGTTTGTTTACTTAAAAACAGCCATCAGTGCCCACTATGTACCAGCCTGTGTGCTGAGCACTGAGCACCAAGAGTGGAATGATCCTATCTATCTTGACGCTTTTAGTGTTAGACAGGTGAAGCTGGCAGCTATGACTCTTACTAGGATATTGCAGGAGACTATGGTATATATGAACTTTCTAGCAGTCTTTCCAGAATCCCTTACCTTATTGCTTCCCTTTGTTTAATTCTTAAGATGACCTGCTGGTTGCCACTGAGGTAAGTGTTCCATTTATTGTCTTCGGGGCCACTTAAACCTTGATCCAGTGCTTAATTACATCAAAAAGTAGAAAAAGTTTAAGCAAATGATACTTTCTTAAATATTGGTATTTTATATGCCTACTTGCAAGTGGAGTAAAATGTTTGACAGAATAAATTGATTATTTTGAGGTCCTTAATAACTATCTTGGATTGCAGCAGTTTTTCATTGGATAGAGATTATAGTAATACATTTGAATTCTAGCTAGAAAATAGTACTGAAATAGTTCTTGTCTTCTTGGCTAAAGGTTTTAGTACTTGAGCATTTGGAGTCATTGAGAATTATTCTTTATATATTCAGAAACATTTGTTGTTTGAGATTGGAGTACAGCTAGCTAGAGTTAGTTTAATAAAATTTCTGCATTTCATCCATTCTTCTTCTACCAGCAGGTGTCATTATGGAAATATGAAAATACTGTAAATTCCAAAGTTGTAGGAATTGGCTGTGAGAAAGAGAAGTAGCACATTGGATATTAAAAATAACATAAAGTGAAGAAACCATTTGTTAGACCAAGAATGGCATGTTTAGTTACTAATTTGACCATGTTCTTCAATTCAGCCTGACACAAGATTTTAAGATACATGCTTAATTTAATTAGGTTAAGGAGATATTTACAAAATCCCTCTAGCCTCAGAGAAATCTCAAATGTAAGGAGTGATTCTTATCTTTAATGAAGTGACATGAAACTGAGGAGGAAAAGATACATTTATGAAATTATTCATTCATAGGATGAATCAGCCTTTATTCTTAACATGCTAGACCAAAGAACAATAAAATTTGCAGAAGTTCTAGCTGGAAGTACTGGGTAATATTGCGAATAATGAATAAATCAAGGAATATTTTACATGATCAAGTAGAGAGGAACTTTAGATTATTTGATAATAGGATAGCTCATTATTCTCACCTGCCATCAGCGATAGTTCTCCATACAGTGAAAGTAAGAAGTATAAATACATATTATCTACATGGTCAAGAGTGTAACAACTAGATCTGACAATTTATAATAATCAAGTGTTTCTATAAGTTAGGATAAACACTACAAATGGGCATATGTAGTATGAGAAAGCTTGCTAGGAGTATTAGTGTACTAAATCAGTCAAGGCTGCTTCTACCTGTTTCCCTCTGTAGGCCTCAGGTTTTCTAAGGCACTAGATGAATAGGATTCTTCTTTGGATTCCAGACACTTTCATTCTATACCTGGGTTTGTAGTGAGCTCTGTATGCATGGTTGTTGAATGAATAAAAGAATGGTATTATCATCAATTGATACTGTATTTATACTCCTTCACATATATTATGTGTTAGAGTGTCTGTTCACAAGTGATCTCACATTGAATAATTCAGAAAACTAGTTTGAGAAACTGGGTTCATAAGTTGATGACATCTATTCTAAAGTTTATATTTTGATTCCACTTTTCCATGCAGGGCAGTAGGTCTCAAAATTAATTTGGCAAACAGTATGATTCCAGGATATTGTCCATGAGATGTGAAAGGCATTATGGCTTCATCTAAATAGAGCAATGATTAATTTTAGAGAAAGGAGAATGCCTGTAGGTTCTATACTTCATTGCCTTTTATTTTTTCATCACATTTTCAACAGCTTGTTTCTGTGTTAGCCATCAACCTTTTTCAGGGAAGACAGGGTGTCATTTCCAGTTTGCTTTGTACACCAAGTGTTTTTGTTTGAAGGTGACTGTTGATTCACCGGCTGCTTCATGGTGAGGTCGATGTCCTCAGCCTACCTTTGGTAGATTGATCTGCACTTTTCTCATTTTTTTTTTTTTTTTGCATCTTCAGCAACTCAGTAGATTTCGCACTTTAATTTTCCACTATCACTTCTAACTTTACATGTCAAAACCAGAAATCATTATTTTTGTTTAAAAACCACTTCCTCCTTTTGGCCGTATCTTTTCTCTTAATGTTACCATCATTTCCCCAGAACTCTAGGCTAAAAAATTTTGATGCTTTTTTTTTTCCCTAACCTCTTCCCTTATCTAATAAAAAGAAAAACAAAAACATTATCTATACTTCTGAGGTGTTGTCCGTGATTTCAGTTACTTTCTTCTTTTCCATTCTCACTGATTTTGAGATAGATCATGAGGGGATGAAGTTGCCTCCAGATTTTAAACGCCATGGTAGAATACACATCACATGTACCCTTTTAGTCACTGTTACATGTGTGGTTCTTTGGCATCCAGGACTGTCATATTGTCTACAACCATCCTCATCATTCATTACCAGAGTTTTTAATCTCCCCAAATTGAAATCCTGTAATCATTAGATACTAACTCCTCAATCTCCTCTTTCCCCAGCTCCTGGAAACTACTTACACATTCTGTCTCTGTGGATTTGACTATTCTAGGTACCGCATATAAAATATACATAGCCTTTTGTGTCTCACTTATTTTATTCAGCATTATTTCTGCCAGTTATCCATGTTGCAGCACGTATCAGAATTTCCTTACTGTTTAAGGATTACTGTTCCATTGTGTACATGTACCGTATTTTGCTCATATGGATCTATTGAGGGCCATATTTCCTCTTTATATATCCCAATAATTCCAGACAAATTAATCTTTCTATGCTTTACTAAAATGTATTAATTTTCCGGTTGCTCGACACAGTGTCTGGTGTAATTTAATGTGCAAAGTTTTAATTTGGCTAACAGCCCATGGTCATTTAACTTCAGGCCAGGAAGATCATGGCAGAGAGATGTGACAGAGCAAAGGGTCTTTGTTTGTAGTAGTGAGGGAGCAGAACGGGGAACAGCATGGACAACAAGGGACAAGGAGCCCTATGTGATCCCCACACCTCTGTGACCCACCCAGACACACCCACAAGGGTGCTTTGCTAATCTGCCAGACATTTGTTAATCCAACAAAGTTGACATACCACAATTAAAAGTCACATTCAGTTACATTACTTTGCTGAAAGTTGATTACTCATTAAATTAGTTATTAACAGGCTGATTGGCAAGTTAGATTTCAAAAGTTTTCTAAATATCTTCTCTCTTGTGGTAAGGGTAAGGGAAGCAGTCCTTTCAATTTTTAAGCTTTATTCTACTTCAGTTGTAATATCTTTTAATAGCTCTGTTGATTTGTCTTTAGCATTAGCCACTTTCTATATTGTGATCACTAGTTTTGATCAGGAGAAGCTACTTTAGGTGTGGAATGGTAAATAATTTAGAGAAA
Organism: Petromus typicus; assembly: GCA_004026965.1. Lineage (NCBI taxonomy): Eukaryota > Metazoa > Chordata > Mammalia > Rodentia > Petromuridae > Petromus > Petromus typicus. Next base: position 19,991 of record PVIR01016723.1, on the reverse strand, counting down.
TATGTTTTAAAATAAACTGTACTAATGTACAGTCTACCAGCCAATCTTTTAGTGTAGGATCAAGACTTTTTCTTTGGTCTACAGATTATTCATATCATCTTTTTCATAGACTGTACTCAGGATGAATCATATGTCATTTCCAGTTTCAGTTTCTTTAAATTGGAACAAGATCTAAATACACTTGTGAAACAGTGAGTACAGAATCTTTGTGTATATTTTTATTGTTTTTCATGGTCATAAGCAGAGTTGTACTCATACCCTATTTAACAACATATTTTCTTAGTTGCGTATTTTTCAAGTCTCAGTATTTTAGTCCCCCCTTTTATTAGTGCATATTGGTTATACTGATTAATGTCATTTTGGCAGATTTTTACATGTACATAATGTGCTTTAATCATTCCTGCCAACTCCCCTTTTTCATTTCCTCTAGTTTCACATTTCTTTAGGTTTCAGTGCATCTGATGCATTTTGCTCATACTCATCTCCACCCTTCTTCCAGTTTTCTTCTCCTTCTTCTTGTCAAATAACAGTCTCCCTTCTTTCTTGTCATCTTTTTAAGATTCCACATATCATGCAGATAACCTACTCAACTTTATTCATTCTCTAAAATAAATTGATGTACTTTTTGAAGAAGTCATCTCTTTGTTGTCCTACTTTAGCAGATGATACAACATCTAATTGAAGTCTGTTATAAAATAAACCCTGGTGTGTGTCACAGACTGATTTTTGGAGAGTTACTTAATGTAGAACCCGTCATGCTTATGAGCAAGCAGGTTGCTAGCCGTGTGCACTGAGCATGCTTACGTATCAGCCACTATGTTTTCCTAAGGACAAAAGAAGCACTGAGCAAATGTCTGTTTTTAAGAGCATGTCAGTCTATTTATCCTTATAGTTGAAGCTATATTTTGGCTGACGGTGTTATAATGAAGTAGGAGATGAGATGGGGATGATAAAATATGGGGACCTACGTAATTCCTTTGGATTCAAATTATAGAAAGAGGCAGCATTTCCATTCAGTTTAAATTTGCATTGCTATATCAAAGATCTTGTACCTATGGGGATGGAAGTGGAAACGATGAAGAAATCTCTCAGATTGGAATGACTAGCAACATTATCTGTGGGTAGAAAGGTCATCTCTGCCAAGAGCTCCATTCTTTTGCGTTGGTAGCCACAGTCTAATGTTGATGTGCCTGTCTGAAGGAAGCCCCTTGATGGTCTTCATGTGAAAGCCCACCATTTGGCCCACATCCTCCATGTAAGGGTGTGCAAGGGGCTTCCTGTCGCAGTCCTTTTACTTACTTGTGTATATTCATATGGGAGGGAATTCTGTGTGTGGAGTGGGGGAGGCCTTCATGTCTCTGCACTGCATCCAGAAATTCCTGCACATTTCTGACAGTGGACACGCCCTCACTAGGTTCCAGTATTGATTTAGGTAGTTCTTTGTACTTATCTCGCTTTATCACTTCCCTAGAAATCTATTTACGAAAAATGGAAACCTTTGGTCTTTTATCCCAAGTCCCGTTTTGCTCCACTTCCCTCTCTACTTTAGCTTCTTGGGATAGTCTGTGGCCTTGTCCCTTTGTTTAAGTAAATGTCTAGTGAACTATGAGTTAGACTTAGACAGTCAGCAGTTTTATATTTCTTAGGATTTAAACTGTTGAAAGGCATTTTTTCTAATCAGGCTTAAGGCAGTGTAATACAGTAATACTTAGTTATTTTGCATTGAGCTTTGTGGTTTTATGATGGCTAATTGCTTTTATGAGATTAAATAACCAGTTTGGAGCACTTCTTTAACATGACATTCACTGAGATGGGAAAGGAAGTATCTTCTGCTTTCCATGGAACTCCCTGCTTAGGGTCCTCTCTGGGTACTTTTTTGTTATCCTGTCTCAGCATTGCCCCATGCAGGAACAGTTAGTTTATACCAGGGCACTAATTTGTCCATGCTCATTGTTAAATTTATTTATGATATACTTTTTAACAGAAAAGAAAAATACACCAGTAAACAATGTCAGGGAGAGTCAGTACTCTAGACTCAGTCTTTTAAAAAATTGATGTTAATGATGCATTTTATACATACATTTTGATCACATTCAACATTGAGAATTTGTACATGACACATCTTGATTCTCATTTTTCCTGTCCCCTGTTCTCCCTATACCCTTGCTCCCTGTATACTTAAGTTTTGTTTCCTTTTTTCTTTTTAAATATCAACTTTTTTCTTTCCCTTCTTTACTTTCCCCTACCCACCCTTTTCTTTTTTCTAAACTCAGTCTTGAGAATAGCTTTCAGAAAATAGTGGCTGGATTTCATTTTCCATCACTTTATTCACTAACTAATGGAGTCTACCGTATCATATATGGGCATATTTTTGCCCAATCAAGGAAAAGATGAATTCTGTTGCTTTGGGACAACATTTTCTTCATTTACTTGATCACAGGCAGAATGAAGTCTTCTGGAAAAATGGAAAATAATTATAAACATCTTTCTTGTCAGAAAACGAAATGGATCTTTCATTCATGTCACCGCATAATTCTTGGTGCATATTATCTTGTGCTGAAATCTTTTAGACCCTGTCCTTAATCTTTGAACTTGAAAAATTTCTTGTAATTCTATAGATTATCATCACTGCTTTCTTTTTTTTAGCTCTCGTGAATAATCCAAGTGAATAATAATCCAATAATGAAAAGAATTGAACAATAATAATCCAAGTGAATCTTGTAATACCAGAGATGATCCTCACTGCCTTCTTTTTTTCAGCTCTTGTGAATAATCCAAGTGTTCTCCAGTTTCAGTCTGGAGAATGCCCCTCCAGGGAACCACCGTGAAAATGGAGCGTTGTTTTACCACCGAACACAGCACGAGTCCAGTCCGTGCTTTGCTTTGGGAAGCTGACCATGTAGGAAGCAATTCTCCTGACCTACAGCAGGGCTTGAGTTCTCTTCTTTCCATTTCTTGCAAGGCCAGGAACTTCTGCCTACATTATTATGCTTAAGTGGTATGACCGTCCAGAAGAACAGGCTCATGCTTACTCCCCCAGTAGTGCAATGAGTCTCAATAAAAAGGAACTAGAACAAGCCCCTTAAAGAAAATCTAACAAGAGAAATGTTCAACAAAAGATGAGGGATATTTTGGATGCTTAACCAGTGTTTGCTGAATGAATACATGAGTACCACAGGGGTTGGCAGTCATGGTCTTCCCACTTAGCCTTGTTGACAACTTTGGTCTAGTTCTTCAGAGCATAATCTCATCTCATGGTCACTGCCCAATCCTTGTTCTACCTTTTTTCTAACCCAGGGGAAAAATAGGACTTAGTCTGCAGATTATACTGTTTTTAGGCTGTGCTGGTCTGATGCTAGTTGGAGCAGCCAAAAGGGAGGTGGGGGAGTTTGCTTCTGAGGCAGATCCCCAGACAGCTCCTCTCAGGTGCATACTTTGTCACTGGCTGAGGCTAATCTTAATACTAGGATAGGGACAATGTCATAGGCAACTGAAGAGCTTTCGTAGATGAGTGGCTGCTCAGTGTTTCCCAGTTGAGTTTCTGATGCTTTCTGTGCCAACATATTTAACTTTACTTGTGTTCATAACACATCTTCTTATTCTAGCATCCTTTGGAGAAGCGTTTGCTCTTGACTCTGAGACTGGGAAATATCCTCCTCCCACTTCTCAGCTTCTAAAACATGGCCTATATCTATTACAGTGCTCATCTCTACCCTCATATGCCCCAAACTATCTGCTGTGTAGTGGAAAGCAGACTGTGCCTTTTCTTAGATACTTTCTTCAGTTCACAGTGTGTATCCTGGAGGCAGTTTCTCCTTTTTCTTCCTATAGGCTAATTCTGAGAATATAAGAGGGTAAAAGATTTCTTTGGACTTTAAGCTATATGTATTTGCTGGGGAGGCCAAACATTTGAGTGGATTTAGAGTGACTGACATGAGGTATACATTTCTAGAATAAAATTTAAATTTTCCATTTGTTCCCCCCACTTTTGTGCTTGGGAGAAAATGTGTGGCCTTGCACGTGCTGGCCAAGTGCTCTACCTCAGAGCTATATTTATTCCAATATGTTTATTTTAAAATAAATTTTAATTGATCTCATTTTCCTTCTCCCCTCAAAGTCCCTCCTATTCTTAAATACAAAAGCTTTGCTTTTATTTTTCTTCTAGTTTCACTTTTTTCTTGTCCTTTCCTTCCTTTCTCTCTCCCTCTTTCTTGTTCTCCTTCCTATTTGAACATTTTCCACCTATTTCCCAGTATCTATAAAATGGAATATTACTCACTCATAAAGAATGGTAAATTTGAGTCACTTATACTTGCATGGATGCACCTTGAGGACATCTCATAGGTAAAATAAATAGGACACAGATGTGTAAATTCTGTATCTTTTCTATAGTATGAAAAACTAAAGGTGTGAGTGAGTGCCAAAATGTATGTTAGGTATTATGAAATAGGAAGAAAATGTGCAAAAGGAAAAGGGAAAGGGTGGTTAGGGGAAAGTAAAGAACGGAATGGAAAAACTTGATAGTTGAAAAAGGAAACAAAGCTTATGTATATAGAGGGTAGGCATTGTAGGCAGGGCAGAGGAGAGGGGAAAAGTGAAAATCATGGTGTGTTATGTACAGGTACAAATTCTCAATGTAATGTGGTCATAATGTATGTGTAAGAGGTACCGATAGAGCCAATTAAAAATAAAATAAAAATATTATATATTTTAGTGCTTATTTCTACTTTTGGCTTTTCACAACAGAGAAATAATATGTATTGAAACACGTGTGTCCAGTTTATTTCACTTAAGAGTAGTGGTCCACTCAAGGTCCATTCATTTAGCTATAGATATCTGAAGGTCATCCTTATTTAAAGCAGACTAGTACTCTATTAAATAAAAAAAACTTATATCTTTATCCATGCATCAGTTGATGGGCATTTGGGCTATTTCTAAGATTTAGTTATTACAAATTGTGCTGCTGCAAACATGTATGTGCAGGGCTAGGAATTTAGCTCAGTGGTTCCAGTACCTGTCTTGCAAGCAAAAGGGCCCGGGTTTGATCCCTGGTAACCACATACAATACTGGGTGTGGAGACCCATGCACAGCAGCAACCAGTACCATATATCACAGTGCCAGGCGTGGTGGCTCACGCCTGTAATCCCAGCACTCGGGAGGCAGAGACAGGAGGGTTGCTGTGATGTGAGTTTGAGGCTGAGCTCAGGGCCAGCCTAAACCACAAGCGAGACCCTGTCTCAAAAAACAAAACAAAACAAAACAAAAAACATGTATGTGCATATATCTCTGTGGTCTGATGTTTTTAAGTCCTCTGGGAATATATTGAGAAAAGGAATAGCTGGATCAAATGGAGCTTATAGCTTTAGTTTTTTGAGAATTCTCCACACTGATTTCCACAGTGGTTGCAACAGTCTACACTCCCAGCAACAGTGGGGAAGGTTTCTTTTCCCCTAGGAGTCCCTCTAACAGTTGTTATTGATTGACTTCTTAATAATCCATTGGAAGCAGGAGACACCTAGAATAACAAAGGCAATTCATCTTGATAGCAGCCATTCTTTTTGGAGTGAGATGAAATCTCATTGTTGTTTTTCATTGCATTTTATGAATGAGCAGTGATGTTGAAAATTTTTCATATATTTATTTCCCATTTTACTTCTTCATTTGACAAGTGTCTTTGCATTTCAGATGCCTGTTTTGGACTGGGTCTTTACATTTGGGAGGAGTCTGAATTTTTGAATTCTTTATTCTAGATAATAGTCATTTATCTGGTGGATAGCTGGTAAATTTTTTCCCCAGAGTGTGTGTTGTCTCTTCACTCTGCTCTCCACTCTGTGGTTTCTCTTGCTGTGAAAAAGATTTTGTATAAGATGAGGTACCAGTTGTAAATTCTCTGTAGTATTTCCCATGTGGTCTGGATTTTTTTCCTGAAGTCTTTGCTGACTCCTGTGTTCTCAAGTGTTCTATCTATTCTCTTTTCCTGTAAATTTGGTGTTTTCATTTTAATATGTACATCTTTGATCTCTTTCAGTTTTAGATTAGTGCCTGGTGAGAGACTTGGGTCTAGTTTCAGTCTTCAGCATGTGCAAAGCCAGTTTTTCCAGCACCATTTGTTATAGTGGCTGTCTTTCTTCCAGTGAAGGTGCTTGGTTACTTTGTCAAAGATTAGATGGCTGAGGGTATCTGGGGTTATTTCTGTATCATCTGGTCTGGTCCATTGATCCTCAGGTCTGCTTTTTTGCCAGTACCAAGCTGTTTTTATTGCAGTAGTTTTGTAGTATAATTAAATGTCAAGAATTGTGATACCTCATGCTTTACCTTTATTGCCCAGAATTGCCTTTGCTATTCTAGGTGTCTTCTGGTTCCAAATGGATTTTAGGATTTTTTTGGTAATTCTGTGAGATATACTATTGCAATTTTGATTGGCATCTAGTATGTTTAGTTTTAAATACACAATTATAATTAGATAATTTTGATTTCTACCCCACTGCCTTTTGCCCTGGACTGTGTAGGAAGGCACAGTTAAGAAGCTACTGCTGCCTTTATCATCTTTATTCCTATGTGCTGGTTAGAGTTTGAAGTCTTCATAATATTGAGTGTGATTCTAGTATTTTTTGCTAACTATATTGTTGTTCTAATGTAGCCTTTATTTGTTTACTTTAGATAGAGCCTTTCTATGTTTGCCAAGGTTTGTCTCTACCTCCTGGGTTGAGTCATCCTACTTTCTCAGCCTCCCAAGTAACTGGGACTCTCAGTGTGTGCTATGACAACCAGTAATTTTATTTATTGACTGATTAGCCTCACACATGTTAGACAAATGCTCTATTGCCATGCCCCATCACCAGCCCATCACATATTCTTTTTTTTAGGTTTTTTTTTTTTTTCTTTTTTTTTTTGAGATAGGGTCTCGCTTTGTGGTTCAGGCTGGCCCTGAGCTCAGCCCCCAACTCACATCACAGCAATCCTCCTGCCTCTGCCTCCTGAGTGCTGGGATTACAGGCGTGAGCCACCACGCCCGGCACTGTGGTACGTGGTACTGGTTGCTGCTGGGTGTGGGTCTCCACACCCAGTATTGTTATGTGGTTACCGGGGAATCGAACCCGGGTCCTTGCGCTTGCGAGACAGGCGCCGGAACCACTGAGCTAACTCCCCGGCCCACCATCACATATTCTTTAAAGTAAAGCTAGGCTTTGGTTTCAACTCAAGTCATAGTCATATCTTCCAACTTTGAAGGAAAATCTGGATGTGCTGAATGTAACTGAGAGACAGTACCTGAGACAAAGTCTGTCTTTAACACAGTGCCTTCATCAGGGACTTTCTGTTTTTAGTTTTATGAGACAAGATCTTGCTATGTTGTTTAGGCTGGCCTTGAAGTTGTGGTGATCCTCCTGCCTCAGCCTCCCAAGTGCTGCTTCCTTAAGGATTTTCAAGGATTATTTTTAAAAATGGACTTTTAGTCTTAAACACAGACTTTAGAATTTAACTGTCATCTAAGATATATTGTGCCACATTTGTGTCTGAGTCCTCTTTAGGAAGGTGCTTTTTATAACAGGTAATTCATGGGTCGGTTACAATCTGCAGTCTTCTTTTTTGTCTAAAACTTTTTCTTGTCTTCTTAGGTGATTAGAATATTAAGCTGTACTTATTAACCATCTTGACATTTGCTGTGGTGTGTTTCTGCCCTGATCTATCCTTTCAAAGACTTAGTGTTTGAAAGGTGATTGGATTATGGGTACACTGTAGCCATGTGTGTATTCATCTGGTGAGGTCAGTGGCTGAGTGTATTGTTGGGAGGTGGAACTTGGAAGAAGGGGTTTATGGGGTGGGAGGTGTGACCCGGAAATTGTATCTCCATCCCCAGCTCCTTTCTTCTGTTTCTTGGCTGCCCTTATATGAGCAACTTTCTTTCGTCATAGAGTCTTTCACCATACAGTTTTCTGTATTTGGACCTGCTGAATATGGACTGAAACTTCTAAAACTGAGCCACAATAACTCTCTTCTCCTTAAATTGTGGGTGTTGGGTGTTGTGTCTCAGTGATAAGAAATGTGCCTAAAACGTGCTAATGGAACCTCTCTAACTTTCTGTTAATCTGGGACACTGTGAAAGAAACTTATAACGATGCTTGAAGCCAAAATGTTGGACACAATATTTGTTGGACCCAACCCAATGTTGGACCCAATTTGGTTTTATGAGTTTACTGATGGGTTCTGTACACCATAATTTCAAATAGTAAGTCATAAAAACAAGGTAAGACTTCTGAAAATAAACACCGAAAAACACCAAAGCATAAATCTTTCTGTTGTTCTTAATTTTGACCCCATAGTTTGTTGTACACTGTGAGTCATTACACTCACAGGCAAGGTCTACACTGACTAGGCATTTGGCAAGTTGGTACAGTCTGGAGAGAGGCTTCATTTAATGAAGTATAACTCACTTAAACCCAGTAATGTGGTCTGGGTTCAGTGAACACTCCAACTCAAGAAACCATGAAGAATGATATAAATCCATGCTGCAGTTTCACATACGGTTTTCATAGAGTGAAACTATACAGAAACCTTCCTAATTTTTTTTTTCTGATGCCAATTTCCTTCTTTCCAGTGTTTCACTAATGATAACTGCAGAAATGTTTCTTTTGCCTTGCCCGAGGCATCATCACTCTTAACTGGCTGTACCATCCCATGCTTCACATCTGCATACTGGCCATTCTAGATATAAGCATTCCCCCCTGAAACATTTAACTCTTGGGGGATTTCTTGTGAGAGTAAGCCACTCTTGCTCCCAAATTTTGGTGAGTAAGTACTTTTCCTATCAGTTTGAACATGTTGCTTTTTTTCTCCCTCTGACTTTGGTTTGGTTCAGATTATTCTCACTTTAATATGATGCTTTCAGTCATTTGCCTAAGATCTTACAAACCAGACCAGCATGCCTTTACCTTGTATCAATCAGTGCTTCCTAGAGAAACATTTAAGACAAGAGATACAAATATATAAGAATTTACAAGATTGATTTACAGTGACCGCCTACAAAATCAGGTGTAGAAGAGTGTAAAAGGTCTATCTATGCACTGGAAATCTGAAGGGTCCAGTAGAAGGCCTACACCTCAGAGCAGGATCCCCTGCAAGTCTGTATTAAAGGGCCGAAGAATCTGTTTTGGAAGCTGGGAGACGATAGCCAGTGTGGCGAAGACTGGAGTGACTCTGAAGAGACGGAAGGAACCTGTTACTTTTTTTGTTGCTGAAACAAAATACCTAATATTCACTAGTTAAGGGAGGAAAAATTTATTTAGCTCATAGTTTATAAAGGATTCAGTCTATCATTTGGTGGCTCCATGGCAGGGTGGCATAGTAGACAGGTGTTACAGATGAGAAAGAGTTCGTGCTGTGCAGAGGTAGCAAAGCAAGCAAGAGACATGACAAGCCTTTATTGTCCCTTATATTGTCCAGGGTACGAGGGTTAGGGTGGTGGTAAACCAAGCTGTGGACTGATTTAGTAATCACACTCCCTTAATCCCATCACCTCACTCTGTGGAGTCAGCCACTTCTGAAAAAGTTCCATGTAGGACCTCATGAGGGGTCTTTTGGGGATCTCTAGATCCAAATCAGAACAAGAATTTTCCTTCATTTCTCCTTATACCATTTAGGCAAAAAGCTACCCTAGGGAGGGTCTTCTGTCTTCAATAAATCCCCTTAGCCACACTCAGAACTATGCCGATCTAATGTACTCAAATGTTTCTTACTCAGTTTGACAAAATCAGTTCACTGCCACAGACCTTGTATTAGTTACTTTTCTTTTGTTATGGAGACAGAACATTCATCATCCAAAGTTAAAAAGGAAGAATTTTATTTGGCTAATCGCATGTAGAGGTTTCAGTCCATAATTGGCTGGTTTTGAGGCTGGAATGGCAAACAGGCATCACAGAGGAGAAACAATGTGGCTTGTACAAGTTAGCAGAAGTGACAAGGGAGAGAGTTAACATCTCCCTGGCCCTCTTGTCTTGTTCAGGGTGGGCGGCACTCACACCCTTAATCCTAGTGCCCTTGGGCCTAGCTTTGCATCATGAATCATTTCTGGCTTTACATACTCTAGATCGGTCCTATGACCACATGAGACTTTGGAAGGTCATCTAGACCCAATCCATAACAACATCCAGGAGAAGAAGTAGATAGTTACTAGAGTTACAGTGGGCCCAGAATTACACTTCTCACTTCTCCCTTATCTCTTCATGCAAGTGAAGTTCTTAAAAACCCCTGCTTCCTTAGGGCCATATGATGGTCCTGGGTTGAGGTGTACATGGCTCTGCCTGAATATAGCATCCCTGAACGAATAGTCCTGATGAGAGTGAGATAGCTGGTTCCTTTCTAGTTTGAGTATAAATTCTACCCCAGATCATTCTTTGGGTTACTGCTTGTGGAAGAAGTGGTTTAGGGAAGAGGAAAATGACTAAGATGACTCTTTGTGTCTTTATCTTGTATACAACTTTACTATATAACTTACAGAAGCATGTGTATTAGAGTTCTCCAGAGAAACAAGGCAGCAGGAGGTAACTGTGTAACTATGTGTATATCACGAGGGATTGGCTTGCATCATTATGGAGTGTGACAAATCCCAAGACTTTCAGGGTGAGCTGGCAAGATGGAGATCCAGGATTGCTGGTGGTGTAAGTGTTAGTCTGAAGGCCAGCCTGATTAATACAAGAAGAACTGATGTTTCAGTTCAATTTCAAAGGCAAGAAATGATAGATGTCCCGATTTGAAGGCAGACAGGGAGAACTAATTTTCTCTTACTCAACACTTTATTTCCATTCATCCTCTCAACTGATTAGGTGTGGCTGATTCCATTTTACTCAGTCTATAAATTAAATGTTAGCCTCCTCCAGAAACACTATTTCCCCCCACTGCTGAAGATCAAACACAGGGCTTTCACACTGGGCTACATCTCCAGCCTTTTTCGTTTTTAATTTTGTGAAAATGTCTTGGTAAGTTGTCCAGACTAGGCGTTGTTCTTCTCCCCCATAGTGCTGCTCCAGATCTGTTCTCCGCTGCTTCATTTAATCATAGGTTATGCACATTGTGTTTCTGTCTCTGGCATCAGGAAACCGTGTACAACCTTTTCTCTGTTATATGAACAGGTTATGTCCTTTCTCTATAGGTGCTTGTATCACTCAGTGAAAAGATCTAGGATTTATTTAAGCCTCACTTAAGCAGAAATGCTGCCTTCAGTTTTCTTTTGAAGAAGATAAACCTGTTAAGAGATTTCATTGAATAGAAATTAATACAATTCTTTAAGGAAAAAACACCATCTGAAATTTTTTTTTATGAGTACTGCAATTTTCTAATCTGACAGAAAAAAACTGTAAAACAAATTATGTTTCAGTGGTTGATGTAAATGGCCCATAGCATAGCAAAATAACTTGATGTGAGTTTTTTATTTTGGAGGAGGTTTATATGAGGGAGGGGGAGACATAGTTCCTAGTTTTCTTAGCCCGTTAATATGGGGGAACAAAGCATGCTGTAATAGTGTTTCTTCTGTGGCAGACCTTCTCAGAAGTCTTCATTCCAGTAACTGGTATAAAGACTTGAGAGGGACTGGGAATGTGGCTCTGTCTTATAGCCCTTAGCCTGCATGTGCAAAGCCTTGGGTTCAGTCCCCAGAACTACATTAAAAAAATAAACATGGAGAAAAAGGTTGGCTTTAACTTGAAGTTTGTGGTGCTCAGTGCCTTTAAATCAGACTCCCTACCTGATCACCATTCCTTTTTTATCCATTCCTTTTTTTCTTTGATGTGAATAGCTGCTGTAGTTGTGCCCTAGTTGTTTAAGATCTATCCTTGACTTATCTTCTTTCCTATCCATTTAGTTTCTTGCAGTTGAGCTTTTCTTTTCTTTTCCAGCCATTCATCAACCCATTGGACTGGTATTTTCACCTTTTTCCAGTTCTTGACTCCTCTGTAACTCTTCTCATTTCTAGTCCTTTGGATTAGATACAGTTTTTCCTCAGATCATGAATTTAAATCTTTCCGTGATTCTGGTCATAAATTGAGTTGAACACGAACCAAATCAAATTCACTAGTTAGATTCAATGTTGACCTTGTAGGAAAATTTGATCTGGTTATTATCCAGTGCAGTTTGTGACCAGAAACGTGGAGAGAACTAAGTATGTGAATTGTAGTACACTTCTAGTCTTGATCCAAGCTTTGAAAACTTTCATTTAATATTACTAATTTTAGAAGCTAAAATAATTTTATGGTAATTTAGAAAACTCTACAATTATTTCATTTCCGAACTATTTTCATTTCAGACTTCTTGTTCAGTTAAGAATATTTTTCCTCTAGAATGTTCTTGGTAAATGTCTAAGGAAAATACAAAATCTGGTACCAATAAAAATAACCTCTAACATGAATGGGGAGAAAGGTCAAATAAGGGGAAATATGAAGAAATTTGAGATATAAGATGCTACTGTTTAGAACTAAAATGTTCCCCCAAAGTCTCATATTCAGAGGTAAGTTTTTGGAAGGTAAGTGGATGATGGGGGCAATATTCCCATCGATGTATTGTCCATTTATGGGTTAATGATTGAATGTGTTGTTAGCAGGTAGGGTCTGTTTGGAGGTGAGTCACTGGAGGTGTGACCTAAACTGTACATTGGTACCTCAGTTTACAAACTTCATTCTTTCCATGATTCTGGTTGCAAACTGAATTGGACAAGAACTGAATCAAATTCAATGGTAGGACCAATGTTGACCTTATAGAGAAATTTGATTCAGTTTGGCACTTGAATCATATAAGAGATCAAGTTTGTGAATCAAGGCCCACTGTATTCTTGTCCCTAGTTCTATTTCTGTTCCTCTGCTTCATGGATGTGATAGGGTGAGGAGCTTTCCTCCACCATGTCCTTTCCCATTGCCATGTCTATCTTGAAGCCTAATTTACAATGAGTGGGCTGAACCGGCTGAAATGGTGAACCAAAATTGGTTAAACTCCTCCTTTAAGTCACAATTTCAGGTATTTTGTTTCTGCAATGGGAAACTAACATAGAAAATTGGTCCTGAGGGTCAGAACTATGTTGATCAGAACCTTTGAAATTTGTTTGCTAGAGGAGCTTGGGAAAGTTTGGAGAGCTGGGCTAGAGAAGTCCTAGAGGATTATAAGCAGAACTTAATGAACAATTCTGATGGCCCTGGGGATTCAGCTCAGTGGTGCTGCTGCCTGCCTTGCAAGCACAAAGTCATGAGTTTGATCCCTGGTACCACACACATATGCAAAAATTTATTTCCTAGCTTGTAAGCACAGGGGCATGAGTTTGATCCCTGGTACCACCCCACCCCACCCTACCCCAACCCCCCCAAAAAAAAGAAAAAGAAAAAGAAAATTCTGATTGAAGCTTAGAAAACCAGAATGCTTACAGGGATGTAGACAGTAAAGACTAAGTCTATGAAGTTACAGATGAGAAAGAGGGTTCTTTTGGAAACTAAACTAGAGATTACACTTATTACATTCTGGTAAGGGAATTATCTACATTTATTCCATGTCCTAAAAGGGTTAGGTTCATGAAGTTTCAAATGGAGATGAGTATTCTTTTGGAAACTGGACTAGAGACCATGCATGTTACATTCTGGCAATTACTTGTGATGCTGAATTTAAAGATGGTAGAATAAGTAGTGTGGAAGAGAAAATTTCAAGGCAGACTAATGTCCATGCTGTGCCATGGATACCATTGGCTATTTTTAATTAACTCTACAGTGAGAATTTAAACAGACAAAAAACCCCCAGATATATAAAGTTAGTTATTTCACCAAAAAGGAAGTACTTCAAGGAGACAGAGGGAGTATAGTAGCTGAAAAGATTAGTATGAAAAAGAAGCTAACTACTTTGTATTGTAACAATAGAAAAGATGGCTTAAAGGCATTTCAAGAATTGGCCACATACCACTTTCTGCAGTGAACAAACTGAGCTGAATCCCCAGTCCCACAAGAATTGCTCATTAAGTTCTGCTTACAACCATCTAAGACTTCTCTAGTCCAACCCTCCAAACTTTTTCAAGCTCCTCTAGCAAACAATACACCCATAAGGCTGTGGAAGGATAAACAACTCTAAAAGACTTTGTTGTGAGCTGTGCTCACTTAGGGCTGTCTGAGGAAGTATTTAAAAAATTCAGCCATCCTGGCATTCAAAGGTCATTCCAACCATGATCTGAGAGGGCCTAACTACTGCTAAATGGATAGCAGATCTTAAGATCATACATGTAGTGCTGATTTTCTCAGGCATTCAGAATGAAAGAATTACAGGTTCATGGAGATTTCTACCCACATTGCAGAGGAAAGCATTGGAGGTAGACAATGGACCTCTGAGAAGATGATGGGTAAAGCTGTGAGAGTGAAGCTGAAGGTGCCATGGAAAAACATCAGAAAGTTGAAATGCCAGGAATATAGAATGTTTGCTGGGAAAACTATAGGCAGTGAGCAGAGCCATACGGGGAGAGAGGCTGTGTGTGCTGGAATATCAGGGCTTCCTGTCTTGGGAGTTTATATCTCACCATAGCCTTCCCTAGATTTTGGACATGGGGCTACAGAAATTAATATTTTTCATGGTAATTTTTGGTTTTGATTCCTATCTGCTCTGCTATTCTTTTTTAGAATGAGAATGTTTACTTTGTGCCACTGTATGTTAGATGCATTTAATTTCCTTTTTGATTTATAAAGGACCTCTTAGCTTTGAGTCTCAGGATACTTTGGACTTGGTATTCTCAGCAGTGCTATGACTGGTAAGACTTGGATGACTTTTAAAGATGGACTCAGTGCGTTTTGGATAATGGCATTGACACTAGCCTTTTGTAGGCCAGAATGCTGATTTAGATCTAAAATAGCCTCACAAAAACTTATGTATTCAGAGGTGAGGTGCTGGGAGGGTGACTGGATCAGGGGAGCAATGTTTTCGTCAGTAGATTAATCTATTGATGAGTCTGTGGTTAATGTGCTGTTGGAGGATCTGACCGGGGGTGAGTCGCTGGGGGCTTGATTTGGAATGGTGCGTTTTTATCTCTGGCTCCTCTCCTCATGCCCTTCCCGGTAGCTATGAAGTGAGATTTCTTTCTCTACTGTGCCTTTTCTGCCTAGATGATGGGCTGAACCCACTGAAACTGTGAGCCAAAATAAACTCTTGTAAGTTGTATTGGATATTTTGTCCCACCAATGGGAAGGTGACTAATACGTAAGACAAATACACATTTTGAAATGGATATTCTTGAGATAATGTGTGAACTCTCATTTTTTAAAAAATTTAAATCTTGATTAGTACATTATATATATACACATCATGATCGTATTCATAATTGAGAATTTGTAGTATATAACACAATTTAATTCTCATTTTCATTATTTAGGAATTGTTGACAGAGAGGTGGTTAAAACATGTAAGTACCAATTCTTAGTACTTACCCCTGAGCAGATATCACAGATAACTTTGATCAAGGACTCAAGCAAAAGTCTCTCTCTTTTTTAACTTTATAGTTTTTATTAGTACTGATTTCTCATACACGTTGATCGCATTCATTAAGAAATTTGTATCTGTACAGAAAACATCTCAATTATTTATTTCCATTCCTCTCTCCTTTCAATCCTTCTTCCCCTTTTCATTTACAAAAACTTTGTTCCTGTTTTTCCTTCCATTCTCTTTTTCCTGATCCATCCCTTCCTCCAACCTCCTTTCTTGTTCCCCTTACCATTTGAACATGTTCTTCCATTTCCCAATCTGTCCGCCAGCATGCTCTTGTTTAGCCTTGGGTTTCTTACACAAGAAATACTTGGATTTCTTTCTGTGTCTCATGTATTTCACTTAAGGTTATGATTTCAAGGTACATCTATTTACCTAATAGATGTACCTTACTGATTTATACTTCTTTTTTAAAAATTGATTTTATTGGTATATTTTATATACACATCATGATCAAAGAATTTGTACAAGTACATGACAGGACTTAATTCTTATCTTTTTCCCATTCCCCTGTCCACCCTACAACTCCCCGCCCCCTATATATATAAGAAATTTTTTATTTCTCTTTTTTACTTACCCCTACCCCCTTTTCTCTTTGAATATTTTCTATTTCACAATATCTGTCATACATTTTAGAACTAATTTTCATCTTCAGTTTCTCATCCCAGAGAAGAGATATGGTATTTATACATTTGTGACCTATTTATTTCACTTATGAGTATGTCCTCAAGGTGTGTCAATTTAAGTTTATACCTCTTTACGGTAGAGGAGTATTCCATTATATATAAATACTGCATTTTCTTTATCCATTTATCTTTTGATGAGCACACAGGCTGTTTCCAAGATTCAGCTATTTTAAGTTCCACTGCTATTAACATAGGTATGCAATATATAATTGCAGAATTATGCTTTTAACTCTTTGGGAAGATAACTAGGTGAGTAACAAACAGTCGAGTCAAATGAACCCCTAGTTTTGTTTTTTTTGTGGAATCTCCACACTGATATTCATTGTGATTGTACCAGTGAGAGAGAAAGGTGCCTTTTTCCTCACAGCCATGCCAGCATTTGTTATTTGTTGATTTCTTTTTTTTTTTATCTTTATTGGTACATTAAATATACACATCATGATTGCACTCCATAATGGGGATTTGTACCAGTGTAAGACACAACTTAATTCTCATTTTTTCCCATAGCCCCACCCACCCTACCACCCCCCCCCATATGCATAAAATTTGTTTCCTTACTTTTTTGTTACAATCTCAACATTGTCCCCTTTCACCTTATTTTACATTGAGCATTTTCTATTTCACAATATATAACATACAATGCTAGGACTGTTATTTGTTGATTTCTTGATGACAGCCATTTTTTCTGGAGTAAGTATGAATCTCAGTGTTTTGTAGTTTGCACTATTCAAAAGACCAGTGATGTTGAACATTATTTCATATCTTTAGTTGCTGTTTGTACTTCTTCATCTGAGAAATGTCTGTTCATTCCAAATGCCCTTTTTTTGATTGAGTCTTTAAATTTGAGGGATCTGATTTGTTTGAGTTCTTTATTCATTCTAGATGGTAGTCCTAATTGTGATGGTAATAAAAAAAAGGAAATGAAGGGCCGGGAATTTAGCTCAGTGGTTCCGGCGCCTGTCTTGCAAGCACAAGGGCCCAGGTTCGATCCTCTGGTAACAACATACAACACTGGGCATGGAGACTCATGCCCAGCAGCAGTCAGTACCACATACCACAGTGCCTGGCATGGTGGCTCATGCCTGTAATCCCAGCACTCAGGAGGCAGAGGCAGGAGGATTGCTGTGATGTGAGTTGGAGGCTGAGCTCAGGGCCAGCCTGAACCACAATGCGAGACCCTGTCTCAAAAAACCTAAAAAAAAGGAGATGAAGCTTATGTGTATAGAGGGTGGGGGGATAGGGGAATGGGAAAAAATGAGAATCAAGTCGTGTCATATACTGGTACAAATTGTCAGTGTTGAGTGTGATCATGGTATGTATATAAAATCTACCTATAAATAGATGGTAGTCCTTTGTTTTCAGACAAAGGAATGACTGGTAATTTTTTTTTACAATTCTTTGAGTTGTCCCTTACTCTGTTGGTGGTTTCCTTTGCTATATAAGGCTTTCTTTTTCTTTTCTTTTTTTTTGAGCCAGGGTCTTACTTTGTAGTTCAGGCTGGCCCCAAACTCGCTATGTAGCTCAGGCTAGCCTTGAATTTAGCAATCCTCCTACCTCTGCCTCTTGAGTGCTGGGATTACAGGCATGAACCACCACACCTAGCATTGTGGTATGTGGTTGCCAGAGATTGAACTTGGGACCTTGAACTTGCCAGGCAGACTCCAGAACTACTGAGCTAAATCCCTAGCCCTACACAAGGCTTTTTAATTTGATGTACTCATAGTTGTTGATTTTTTTCTAATTTTCCTATGTGATCAGGATTTTGTTCCAAAGGCTTTGTTTTCACCTATGTCTTTCAGAGTTTTACCTATTAAATCTTACAGCAGATTAAATATTTCTATTTTAATACTTAAATCTTTGATGGATTTTGATTTTAATATTATACAGTGAGAGGTATGGTTGTAGGTTAAATCTTCAGCATGTGGGAAACCAGTTTTCTCAGCACCATTTATTTGTGAGGCTTTCTTCAAATGAAGATGTTTGGCCCCTTTGTCAAAGATAAGGTTGTGTGTTTGGAATTGTTTCTGAATCATATATTCTGTTCCACTGATCATAGGGCCTGTCATTTTACAAATTCTGTGCTGTTTTTACCACAATAGCTTTGTAATATAACTTCAGGTTGGGGATTTTGATGTCCCCACCTTGCCCTTGTTACCCAGAATTGCTTTTGCTATTGTAATCTCTTTAGGTTCCATATCAAGTTTAGTACTGTTTTCTCTAATTTTTCAAGACAGTCTATTGGTATTGCATTAAGTCTATATGACAGCTTTGGGAGTATGGCTGTTTCAAAATATTGGTTCTGCTTACTGGCCTAAGACCTAGTTCTTTGGTAATAGACTATAATATTTATGACCCTCAGACAATGTAGGTATTGGCATAGAAGAAAGATCATAGTTTATATGATCTTTCATACAAAAAAAGTGATGTATTTTAAAAATTGATTACAACAACTATGTTATCCTGGCTAAAGTAGCATAATCACTAATAATAATAGCCTCAAGGACAGACCAGAAAATGACAAACTGTGGTAATTATTAATGTGCTGCCTTTAACCATGGTTACAAGATTTATAGTTATATAAGGCAAATCAGGAAACTATATACAGTAAAAACCCCATCAATAGAATGACTTTATTGTACGAGGAGAAAATTTAAAAGAGATAATAGAAAAAAAATAGAGAAATAAAAGAACAGAGTAGAAGGAAGGCTGAAGGACAAAGGAATGTTATCTAAACTTGGGAAACTGATGAAGCAGACAGGAAGGAAAGAAAGGTAGAAGAAACAAAATCAAGAGCCAAGAAAAACAAAAACCCCCTAAAAACAGTGTCCACAGTATGAAGAAAACAGAAACAGTCAAAAATAATCCGAAAGCCCACAAGTGATGAGAAATGACAGGGAAAAAACAGAGAGGCAAACATTGTTTTGTGATTTTAAACCTGGGGTGATGCTTTGGGTCTCCAGTTTTGAGGTAGTGTCTAATTCAGTGCATGGCTCTGCTCTTCCTGTTGACTGAGGTGGTAGTCAGAGCCCAGATCTATGCCGGAGACGCCCTGCAAACTTGCATTAGGATGAGAGCATGGTACTGGCTAATCCCAGCAAGTTTTCAGTAGGATTAGGGTGAGGTGCTGGTTCTGTTACTTTCAAATCCACAGTTCAGGGTGACCCAGGTCCCTGGTCCTGAGTTTGGCCCAGAGTCACTCAGGTGTGAGAGTCTCTTGCTGGCCTGGTCATGGCCCCCTGACTCAGGACATCTCCCACGGTGGTGCTTCACCCACTCACTATGGCTTTTTAACACTGCAAGCCCTCGGAGGAAGCCAACTCACAGCTGCTCCAAGTCTCTCCTTCAGTTTGCTCCTCCCTAAAACGGCACCCACTGTGAGCAGGGCTGTCACTTGGACTGGCGTCATTCACCGGTGTTGTGGTATGTTTATCATCACTGCCTTGCCCGCTAGTGCATCCCTGGAGGCCTCTGGAGTCGCTTGTTTTCACTGTGCCTCTACAGAGTCAGTCTTCCTGTTATGCCGTGAGCCAGGCACCTGGGAGAAGATACACAGTGTCTCCTTTTCTCTGCATCAAAGTCCCTCTCTTCACTTTCTCTGTGGAATTCAATTTTCCCTTCATCTCCCTCTGGGCCTCAGGACACCCACTCCCCCACTGCTTTCCATATCTGGATTCTAAATCTTCGGGAGGCCAGAAAGTCCCTCTTAACTGTTTTTGAAATAATAAAACATTGCTGGAATTGAGTGAAAATTTTTTACTGCAAGAAAATTCACCATCCAAAGGAATTTACAAGTAATTATCCTTGCATAACTGGACTAA